>CM040623.1:6789318-6857832 GCA_022817965.1 Solanum lycopersicoides
GCACAATTCTTCTTAGGAGCGCTGCATCTCACCCCATTGCCCTTCTTGGGCTCAGGTCTGCCTCCTCTAGGTGTAGCACTCCTCTGAGGATTAAAATTCCCAGAACTCTGTTGCCCCTTTTTGAACCTTGGCTGCTCACGGACGCCAAAGTTGTTCCTGTGGCCTCCATACTGGGTCCTGCCTGATCTGAGCCTAGGACTCCTAGCATCACGAAGACCTCTCTTTCTGCGACTGTCCTCTACCTGCTGGACATGCACCATCAACCTGGAAAGATCCATATGATCATGGAGCATTGCAGGTTGACACTCCTCCTCCAGTCTCCATTGATTCCTGTGAGGAACCTACTCATCTCATCCCTGTTGTTAGAAACCAGGAAAATAGCATACTGGTACTGATTTCAACAAAGTTCAGTATTATCCTCATTCTTGCTATTAAATACTAGGGAAAATAACATACATTGACAGCTTAACAAACTTCAGGGAATACTCCCTGACTGTCATAGAGCCTTGTTTAAGGTTGATGAATTCCTCAACCTTGGCCTCCCTCATTTCCCTAGGAAAGAATCTCTCCAGAAATGCTGTCTTGAACAGCTCCCATGTGACTGGCACTCCACCTAAGACACAACTATCTTGCCACATCTTGCACCAAGTCTGTGCAACATCCTTGAGCTGATAGGAAGCCAGCTCAGCCTTCTCAATATCAGTGGTCCCCATAGCCACCAGGATCTTATGAATCTCATCCACAAACTCCTGGGGATCCTCTGATACCCTAGACCCTGTGAAAATAGGAGGATTCATCCTCGTTAAATCCCTCAGCCTGTCAGCCATGCTACGAACCGGTGGGTTCTCCCTCTGAACATCCTGCCGGTTGACCTGGGCAGTCATAGCCTGGGCCTGCATAGTAATGGCCTGTGCCATCTGGGCCAGAGATGCCCTCACCTTAGCATCAGTCATCCCAGCTGGATTAGCTGGCACAACCACTCCTTCAGCTGGAGCCTAGGGTGGAACTCTGTTACCCCCAGCAGCTGCTCCTCCTCTCCTCTGACCAATAGCTCTCCTAGTGTTCATTCTCTGAAAACAACAAAAATTTGATGTTAGACACGCTCATAACACCAAGAAATTAAACTTTAGGAGAAGCATGATAAGATCAGAAAAAGGGAAGTTTTCCTACGCATCATGCAATCTCTAATTCAGGATAGTGGTGCACTTCACTACCATGACTTAGAAACTACTCAATGTGGTTGATGTGAACTTATTATTTTCGTAATTTAACCTAATGCTCTCATACCAACTTTGTCACGACTGGAATTTAGACCCCAGACGAGACCGGCGTCGTTGACCTCTCAGAGGTCGCAGACAAGCCTACTTACGTCAATCTTACTTTACATAGGTTAATTTTTGCGGAAAATTTGAAACTTTTTACTTCTAAATATTGCTTACTAAAAATTTCTACTACATTCGTAATTTGTTCACCATCAACCATCTAACATTAAGAGATAATCAAATAAAAAGAATAGTTCAATACTTATAAAGCGTATAATTGCCAAAATGGCACCAATACATAGTCTGAATAAAAATAGGAAAGAAACGCTAGTGGAACATGCTCCACCAGCTCAACTCTAAAACTAAGCTAGAATATAAAACAGTAGCATCCTCGAAAGCATGAGGACCTACCAACTCCGGATGAATGCTGGACGTCCGGATAACTGCAACGATGATCCTGTAGCTCTATCGTCCACCTGTGCCTGCACCTAAAATAGTATAGTTTGTATAGGGTTAGTACACACTTGTACTAAGTATGGGTATATGCAAGCACACACCAAGGACATGCATGAGAAAGAATAACTCTTTCCTAACAACATGATTTTTGGAAGTCAAGTCAGTGGACTTGCCAAATTGAGATTAGGAAAGTTTCCCAATTTGGATTAGGAAAGTGAATAATCTTTCCAAATTTGGATTAGGAAAGTTATGCCATGAGAATAACATACATCATCATACTTTTCACATTTGCACACAACACATAACATTTACACATATCACATATCATATAACATACAGTACATTTTGCATGTAGCACATAACTTCTTTCATATCATTCATTCATATGCCATGAGACCTTGGAATCATGGACTTGACATTAAGACATCCAAGAAATGAGGGCTCAACAGATGGGACCTCAACTAGGGAATCTTCATTAGCAAACACAAGTCTGCTTCATTCATTCATACGTACTTCATTTCATTTCATTCATAGGCCAGTGTAACCACCAGCTATACCTAGGATGTAGTTTAAGACTTTCATTAGGTTCGTTGTGCAATGACCAAGAATGACCTAATGTCATTACTTGAATCTAACTCACCTTTGATTATCCTATCCTAACACCTTTGGTATCATTTATTTCATTATGTGCATCATTTGAGGCTGGCCTCATTCATTCATTGGGAACTTTAACTTTAACCGACATAGATCATGTGAGCATCATGAAATCCAGTGTCTCCCCCACACCGAAAAGAGGTGGAATCACCGGCCAAAGTGATCCAATAACATGCTAGCGTACATGGGAATTTAACCCCGCCAGATCCCTATATTGGCAGTATAGGTTCGAAGACTAGGAGATATAAGGAGACCCATACCCGGCATGTCGGACAGTCTCATCTCATGAGAGTTACGTGAACCTCCGTCCTTCCCGAAAGAAGGCATCACCGCTCATAGCTAGCCTATCGGTGCTTAGTATAAAGTTCCATTTCATTCATCTCATACGTCATGGAAGCTGGCTTCTAGTATGAGGACATCATAGCTCATTAGATGATTTCTCATCTCATCATTAGTATTAAGTGTGTTAAGCTCAATACCTTGATTAGAGTGGTCATAGAGACTGGTCTCTTCATTATCTTACATTCTCATAAGAGTGTACGTATTGGTAACATTTATTTAGGCTCATTTGAGATTACTCTCATCATTTACTTTAGCCTTATATCATGTTGTCACCACATTCATTATCATTAGTACCTTTGCTTTTCATAGTCACTCCCCTCTTATTACGTGAACGTTCATTTCATCATATGCCAATGCACTTGGCCATTTAGTGTATCTTACACTCATACTTAACCCTTCTAGGGTTCATCATTTCATTACATACTTCTTAGATTCACTTACTTTGAACGTATGTTAGACTTATGTGTCTATACATACAAGCCATGAGGCTTCATTCATATTTCGTCTAAGTGATTCATATCTTTCTAAGATTATGTGATACAAGACTTATGCATCTTGTATGTATGCCAAGATCTTGATTTTGATCTAAGTATGTGGCATTATTCTCGGATATTTTATTCACGTATGACTTATGTATCAATACGGAAGCTTGGGCAAGGAAACCCCAGTCTTGAATCAATTGGATACCATTTATATTTTTAATTGATTTTATTCTAATATTCATAACATCATGACTCTAAGTTAAATCACAATATTAACATTGAAGGATTAATTTTCTCCTTAATAATACTCCTAATTTGGCCTAAGGGTTGTGGGTTCGAACCTCCACAACCCCTTTCTAATTTTATTAACCTCTTCTTGTCCACTCTCGCCTAAACCAAGAGGTTGTGGTATCAAATCCTCACAGCCTCTTTTATATTTTTCCTTTAATTCGCCTAAGTAGGGAGGTTGTGGGTTCGAACCCCCACAGCCTCCTTACCTTTAATTTAATTTCGCTAGGGGCTGTGAGGTGGTGGGTTCGAACCCCCACAGCCCCATATATATATTTTTTAATTTTTTTGCTAGGTTGAGGGTATTGACAGTGAGGTCGTGGGATAGAACCCCCACAACCTCACTTGTTTTATTACTCATTTTCGCCCCCTCTCTATTCCCAGCCTTGAGGTCGTGGGTTCGATTCCCACGCCTCACAGTTTCTTTTTCTTTATTTTTCCTCTTCCTCTCTTCCCAAGCGTTGCATGTTCGATTCCCCCCAGCCCCATTTCCCTTGATATTTTCTTGCGTGAACAGCAGCTAAGGGGTTCGAATCCCCTTAGCCCCCTTACATTTTTTTTTAATTTTTTTCAGCCCCTTGGTCATGTGAGGTCTTGGGTTCAATTCCCCTTGACCTCACTTACTTTAATTAAATTGTTAAACTCTCCCAAAATTCCCAGAATCTGGCCGAAACCAACATCAAAGAGCTGGGAATTTTGATCACTTTTTGCAGCTCATTTTCTCACCTCTTTAACGTTAAATGTTCATGCGTTTGGAGTAGTTTTTAGTGACTCCTTTGGGTGCATTTTCATGGATACATTTGGCCAAGAGTTTATCATTAAATTCAGCCACATTACACTTAAATGAACATCATCATTTACATAAGTTTGTGTACATTAAATAATAACCATAACATGTCATTTTCAACTTGAATCCGAGAGTGCACCTTACGGCTACACTTTGCACACACACCATTTTTTTCCACTTAATTTCGGGCAACATGCTCAATATTTAACATAATTTCGAACATACATACATGAACATAATCATCACGAACACACATTACATCCCTAATTTCTATAAGCAAATATACCCAACCTATGATTCGATGGGAGCTAGTGACAGGGACATGCAATGGGGAACAACCCTAGTTTCAGGAATAGATTCGTCTGAGTCCTAATGGTCTCTTGGGAAAGGGACCAAGAGTAAGAAAACCCATACCTTAATTTTTCTTGTTCAACCACGAAATTGCTGCCTAAAACCTCTCCGAAAATCAGTCCAACCACCGAAAGAACAAGCAAAATCCGTATAGATATTGATTTTTACCTTTTGTTCTTAAGATTATTCTTCTTTTGAGTTTTTAGCTTTCAAGTTCTTGATGAACTTTTGCATTCACGTTGTTCTTCTTTTCTGTTGGTTGAGGCAGAGCGTGAATGAGAGTAAAGAGAGTGAGAAACGTGTGGGAGAGTTGGCTTAGGATTAGGAGATAAGGGAGAGACTTAGTCAAATTAGGATTAAATAATTAATTAATAAATAAAAATCTGATTTTTCCTTTTTCTTAAATCAGCTAATAAATATTAATTAATTAAATTAATTTATCAACATAAATAAAAAAACAAATTTAATCATTGCTTCTAGTGGGGCTCGAACCCGAGTGACTCCCCATTTGCGAAAATGGGTCACTTGGGTCGCCCCAACCCGAATTACTCTTTTTAATTAAATTAATTAACTAATTAATTAATTCCTCAGGGTAATTACAATATTACCCTTGGCCTGGAAAAGACCATTTTACCCTTGGACCCTCGAAACTTAAAATTTCTTCTTTTAAGTCCGATAAAAACTCTTTCGATTAAATCTTCATTTTCGTGAGCCTCACATGGTTGGTTCCAACCTTTCCAAGCTCAATTAACTCTCCAAGTTAGTTGGCTTGGTCGTAGTAAGGGTTCTGAGGTTTGGTTCTACGCGTATCAGCCCGTGTGGACCTTGGTCTAATCGCAAGCATTCTTGAAAAAACTAAGTCTTGATCCTATTCATTTTTAGGGTTGTTACAAAGAAATACAACAATTAACCAATATTCAATCATAATCTATCAATAATAATCAAAGAAAACCAACATCAAGTCAATTTGAAAGATCAATTTAGGAATTGGAAGAAAACCAACTTTTAGAAATTATTGGAAATCAATTTTGAAGAGCCTCTTGGAGAAAGAGATCCCAAGAGTGAATAGCTTCCATACCTTAAGATGCCTTAGAGTTTGATGGAGAATAGTTGGAGAGAATTGGGTTTGGGAAATATGGGGTGTTAGGTTAGTTTAATGAGGGTTAGTCCTTATATAGTCCCTCAACTAACTTAATTAACCCTCCCTTAACCCTTAATTAATAACCTAACTAATTAACTAATTACCTCCCTAACTTTTAAAACTTAACAGGGAAACTCACCCCAAACCGTGAGACCCCGACCTACTATACGTAGGCGTCGTTTGGGATAGAGACTGGTATATTTGGATATTTTGCGAAAATAGCTAAGTGTCAACCAACGGAGCCATCGACAGATTGTCGATCAAACGACAGCTCATCATTTGGCTCGTGGATGCACGCTGTCCCACATGACAGGTTTGGGTCAAATGGAAGGGTCCTCTCCAAGGACCCTTAGAGTGGTCCTCGGGGACTCGAACCCATACGTTTCGACCCTAAAGACACTCTTCTAGGTATTAACACCTTTTTACCAAATTTCAATAAATTCCGAATCTTAAAACCCCATGAAACATGCCAAGGCACACTAGGACACATTTCACAATTCGCCGGACGTCATGGTCGTTTCTTAACGTTTTGACTCTAACACATCCTAATTGGTTTCAATACATTATTTTAGGCTTAGAAACAGTGTTTCAAGTCTTAGTTCATCTAGTGAGGCTCTAGACTAATTCATGGACTTTCGGAGTATTACAGACTTAGTGGATAAGTCTGTTGACAATAGTTATACCCTCCTATTTAATACCTGTCATTGTAATGTAAAGCTTACCGATATCAATACTGGAGTCCTTCTGAAGGTGGAACAACTTTTAAATCATATCTTGAAGGTTTCTAGACCACGCTCCACAACCAGGATCCGAGTTAGCAAGGTTGCTGAGTTTGCAAAAAGTCTTGGATGGTTTTGTTGCTGGGAGCCTTTCTTGGATAGAGTCCTTGCTTACCCACTTATTACAAACTTCCACGTAGCCCATATTGGAGAACATGCGAGATTCATAGGTGGCATTTATCATAATACACTTGAATTTTGAAAGATCAATAAGACGGTCCACTAAAATCCGAGATATGAGCAAACCATATGGTAGACTAGAAGTAGGGTTTGATTCCTTGGCACTTTTACATATGTATTCCTTGAACCAACTGGCCCAGTTGATTCTATACTTTTTGAGGAGACAGTAAAGAACGAAGACATCCCTATTTAAGATGTTATTGACAGATCCCTTTCTGGGTAGTAGCGTAGTTTCCACAATGTGAGCCAGAATTTAATTTTCAAAACACAGAGATAAAGGTCCAAAATAAGATAGAATTGCGTCGGGTTCAGCCACAATGCCCTTAGAACCTTCCAGTGTCACTTCAAAGTTAGCTGGCTAGGTGTCATACAAATATGGAATAACCTCAAAGAACTTTGTTTCGAACACATCTTCAAATAAAGGTTCACTTATGACCAGATAGTTTACCAACACGAGTGTTTCTAACTCACCACTATCAGAAGATACACGAAGATTTTCATAAAAAAGTCGACCCGCTTCTTTAAACACTTCAAGACCACACATGTAAGTAATAACGATAATTTCTGAGCTTTAAGAAAGGGACTTACCGGACAGTGTGAGTTATGCAACTCACTGAGATTCACCACTCTACCTGGAATGATGGGGCGAGATAGAAACCGTTCATACCTATTTTTGTGATCGACTCCCTATAATCGGTGCATATCTTCAGAAGATAGAGTTCGAGAAGAAAAGGGTTTTGATTTCTTCGTGCTCTTTGAACTCGTTGCAGAGAGTTTTTGTTTACACGACACAGTAGGGGAATTGTGTGATCCATCAAAGGAGTAAGAGGAGAGGGAGAAAACAACAAGGGAATTAGGGCTCGGTCCTTTAAGAGAAGTCATGGAACGAGTTTTCGTCATGAAGAGAGAAGGGAGGAAGAAGAAAGCAAAGAGAGAAAAAGTAAGAGAGAAGAGAAAGAGTGAAGAAGGTTTTATGGAGAAGAGAGAAGACAGAGGGAACATAAAAAGAAGGGGCAGAGATTTCACGGGAAGAAGAAACCACGAAGAGCTAAACAAGAACAACCGGTTAGTGTAAGGAAAAATAAAATTAAAAAAAAACTTAAATACGGTAAGTAAATCTAAGTCAATGAGGAAATACGGTGATACCTAACCTTTGTCGGAGGCAACAAAATCTTTCTTCAAGCAGTGATTTGGTAAGAATATCCGCTAACTAATTTTCAGAATCAACAAATTCTAATCGAAAGTCACTGTTTTCAACATGATCACAAATGAAGTGATGTTTAATGTTAATGTGCTTAGCCCGATAATGATGCACAATATATTTGGAGAGACTAAGGGGTTGTTTGGTAGGGAGTATTAGGAGAAATAGTCCAAGTATTATGTGTGTATTATTTAATACTATGTTTGGTAGGAATTTTGGGTCTATGTATTATCAATCCAGGGATTAGTTATGCACCCTTCATGGTATTAGAGGAACTAATACCTTCCATTTGGTGGTATTAGCTCTAATACCATGAGACTAATCTAGGTAGAGACAAAAATACCCCTAAAATCTTTTTAATCATTTTGTTTATTTTCTTGATTTTATATTTATATTTATACTAATAAATTTATTTAAATAAATTATCTTACAAATTTAATTATTTAGATAAGAATATGGCAGGCAGTGCTTACAACTTCTGCCCAAAAATGATCAGGTAGGCTTCTATCGAGAAACATTGTTCTTGTTGTATCTTGTAGTGATCTGTTTTTCCATTCAACTACACCGTTTCGTTGAGGAGATATAGGTGCAGAGAAGTTCTGAGTGAAACCATTTTGAGTACAAAATTCTTCAAAAGCTTTATTCTCAAATTCTCCACCATGATCACTATGAATAGTAGTAATGTAGTAACCTGCTTCTCTTTGAATTCATCTACAACAAGCTTCAAAGTTAGCAAAAGCTTCATTTTTATGAGTTAAGAATATTACCACGTAAGCCTTGAGAAATCATCAACAATTACAAACGCATATCTTTTACCTCCAACGCTGGCAGTTCGGGTGGGACCAAATAAGTCCATATGAAGGAGTTGTAGGGGTTTAGAAGTACTTACAATGTCTTTTCCTTTGAAAGATGAGCTAGTTTTGTTATCCATTTGACATGCGTCGCATATGTGATGTTTTTCAAACTTTAATTTTGGCAGTTCAATAACTAGTTCGAGTTTAGATAATTTTTCGAGAGCATGCATACTTGCGTGTCCAAGCTTTCGATGCCATAGCCATGGATCACTTGTAACTGCAGAAAGACAAGTAAGAGAAGGAAAATCGACATTATTTTAAATATAAATATTATTTACTCGGTGAAATCATTTGATGAAATCGCTAATAGATGTATTAGATGGCTTATTGAGACTTATGTTAGACTTCCGCTTTGTCAAACTCTTTTGAATTATGAAATGCTCATTTGAACTTTGTCTTCTATTATCTTGTATGATGTATGCTAAGTGGATTGTGTAGGGCCTCTTGGGGTCATATACGTCATGTTACACCTAGGGTGTACTTTGGGTCATGACATTTATAGTAAGACCCGCTGCAAATGCATATGTATTTCATATACCCAGAGATAGATTAGAGTACAAAGTCTAATTTTCTTCTATGATATTATCCCTAATATAAGTCCTAATATTGATATGGCTGCTAGCATAAAGACATAAGCATTACTTATCCTACTTTCAAAATAAAAAAACGAATAAAATTTAAGACTAAGAGCATCTTACTGGTTGTATTCATTTCCTAGCAGAAGTGCACAAAAAGGGCATGAAAAAGCTGAATATGTATAGATTACAGTAACGTAAGCGGAGTATTTATTAGCATGACCTCGGGAGCAAATTCCTTTAATTGAAACACAATTTGAAGAGGGTAAACTTGAAATTTACAAAGTTAAGACAACCTCACTCCTACTCACACACAATTCCAGAGTGAATTTTGTTTTGAAATGTTGGTGATATATTCAGTGGGTTTTGAAAGACTCATTGACAGATGTGCTCTGGCTTTTATGCATGCGTTGCATTTTTTACAGAACCCCTATTTTCATTCTTTCTCTCTTACTTATCCTTTTTACTGGCATAACCTTTTAGGTCTTTTTGTACTTTCATTTTTTTTAAATTTTCTTCTGGTTTTAGATAGTGAAAAGCTTTGTTTGCGTTGCTCTACTTGTTCTTTGAGTGATATGAGCAAACGAAATGGATGCCCTGGATCGTGCTTCTGCATATGAGGAGGAGGAGGAGCACAACAAAGGACTTTTTGAAGCTGGTAATGAGTTGCTTCAGAGGGTCATGTTTTCTAAAGAGGAGCTTCTGGAGAAACTTGATGTGAGAGCCTTTTCTTTTTTTCTTTTCATCGTTTTATCCGCTTCAACCTATGAAATAAAAAGTACATAGAGAACAAGGGTCCTCAATTTATATATGATATTCTGAAACTTTTTTCCCCACAATGATTAAAACTTCTATGCAAATGTGTATTGCTTTAACAATGTTATTTGTAACTTGTTTACTTTCGTTATACTAACTTTCTTAACTAGTGTGAAATTTATTTCTTTTATTTTGTTACTATTCTATGGAAATATTTAGCAGTTTAATTGAAGTACTACCTAAACTTTCAACTTATTAGGGGGAGGGAGTTGATTCCTACCCTTGTAAAAAATGATCCTTTTATGTGTATGTAGTGTAAATTGATCATGATTTGCATCCGGTGATATTCGGATAACCACCCCTATTGAGTAAATATTTATTTTATGCCTCTTATAAGAAATGATCTTTCACTAGGGGTGCTTATCAGAAGCGCACTTGATGAAAATCATGATCAATCTACACTATATACATTGGAAATGATCATTTTTTACAAGGTGGGGGGAAATGAAACCCAAGTGATAAGTTAAAAATTCAGATACAATTTTAAAAACTAAAGCATTCCATAGAACAATAACTAAATAAAGGAAATAAATTTCAAACCAATTTATGAAGTCAGTTATAAAGAAATTAAACAAGTTACAAATAACAATGTTGAAGCAACAAACATTTGCATAGAAGCTTTACTAGTAGTGGGCGGAAAAGCAAAAATAATAATGTTTCATAATCTCATGAAAAATTGAGGCCCCTTTGTCGATATGTACTTTTTATTTCATAGGTTTAAGCAAATAAACATATGGAAAGATAAAAGAAAAGACTCTCACATCAAGTTTCTTCGGAAGCTTCTCTTTAGAAGATGGGGGCATCTAAAGCAACTCATTACCACCTTCAAAAAGTCTTTTGTTGCCCTCCTCCTCCTCAAACACAGAAGCACAAGCCAAGGAATCTATTTTATTTCCTCACAGCACACAAAGAACAAGAAGAGACTGAAAACCAAGCCTTTTAAGTCTTTAAAACCGAGAAGAAAATCAAAGAAGAAAATGGAAGTACAAAAATACCTAAAAGGTGATGTAGTAAAAAGGAAGAGAGAGAGAGAGAAAAGAGGGATTATATGACGAATGTAACACATATAACAGAGGCATAACACATCTGTCAATGAGTCTTTCAAAACCCACTGACAACATCATCAACGTTAACGAAAAAAATTCACTTCGGAATTATGTATGAGTAGGATTGAAGTTGTCTTAACTTTGTAAATTTTAGGTTTGCCCTCTTAAAATTGGGTTTCAATTAAAGGATTTTTTTCCTGAGGGCATACTAATAAATATTCTGCTTACATTATTGTCATCTGTACTAATTCAATTCTTCCGTGCCCTTTTTTGCACTTCTGCTAGGAAGCAAACACAACCAATAAGCTGCTCTAAGTCTTAGACTTCATTCGTTCTATTTTAAATTTAGGATAAGTAATGTTTATGGATTTATGCTAGAAATAATATCCACATTAGGATTTTTAATAGGGATATCATATCAAAGAAGAAAATTAGACTCTGTACTATAATTTTTCTCTGGGTATCAGAAATAGACATGCATTGCAGCAGGTCTTACTATAGATTACGTAGTATAATGCATTGACAGTCTGTGTCATTAGAATTATTATAGATTAAAAGGTTTTCTCACCTAAGTTGAATCAAGATTAAGGAGCTATTCTAAATGAACTTTAGCTTGGATTGGTTGCTTAATTGTACCTTTCCGTGGATAATACAATGAATATAATTAATAACTATTTCATGAGATTTATACTTAGCACTAAGGCTGGCAATTGGACAGGACCGGGTCAACCGGATCGATTTTACCTGAATCGGTAACGGTACCGGGTCTTACCGAAACTAGATTTACCGAAAAACCCAACACGTTCCTCCCTGTCCCTTAGTAACCGAATAGGAACCGTGTTGGACCGGATCGGAACAGGCTCTTACCGGTTCAACCGGTACCGATATTTTTTTAAATTTTAATTATTTTAATTATTATATAATATTATATATTTATATTATTAATTAATAATATTATATTATTAAAAAACTTCAATTGAAAACTTTAAACGTTAAAGTAATTTTTAAAGTTTAAAGTAAAACCTTAATGTTTATATAAGTTTGAAATTGAATTTAAAGTTTAAAGTATATATTGAACTTAAGTTTGAAATTGAATTTAAAGTTTAAAGTTTATATTGAATTTAAAGTTTGAAATTGAATTTAAAGTTTAAAGTTTAAAGTTTAAAGTTTATATTGAATTTAAAGTTTGAAATTGAATTTAAAGTTAAAGTTTATATTGATTTCAAAGTTTGAAATTGAATTTAAAGTTTAAACTTTAAAGTTTATATTGAATGTAAACTTTTAAAGTTAAAACTTTAAACCTTAAAATTCAATTTTATATAAATGTTTAAACTTTAAACTAATAATAAAATAATTAACAATTAAATTTGTAAAATGACATGAATTAAATCGAAGAGACTATTTTAAAAGAAAATCAAGGCGAATAGCCGTATATTTATTCAAATAAATAAATTGTACAATACAAATATTAGAAAGAGATAAAGAGTACATAATCTAGGTATTGAATATTAATTATTGTACTAACAATTGCATTTTTTTTAAAGTCTTTTTGTAAATTTAGTATCATTTGAAAAGAAAGATTTTTTGGAACTTGCATTTGTCGATCTTCTTCCATTGCTTCCATGACATCATCACTATTCTCACCAAATATTTCATCTATTTGATCTTCTATTTGACTACTTAATAGTGGTAGTCCGGTGTTTCTTCTTTCGGCATTTACCCAATCTCGAAACAACACCGATATTTTCAAATTGTCCTTTGCTAATGAATATCGATGATCTCCAATCATAAATCTCGCCCCACTAAAGGCTTGCTCCGAAGCGACCGATGATGCTTGAATCGCTAGCACATCTCGAACAATCCTAGCAAGGGTTGGAAATTGATTTTCACGATTCTTCCACCATACTAATATTGGAGGTTGAAATTGTCCTTCTTCATGTCTAATCTTTTCTCGTGCCTGACTGAAATATAAATCAAAATCATTATTAGTAGAAGATTCAAGCTCAAGATATTCATCCATCACTTTTAAGCTTAGAAGATGGAGGTTCAACTATTGGAATATTTATTTCCATAACTTTATATGCATTATATAAATCTCTAACTTTTGTATAAACGCTACTTTTACATTCTTCAACACAAGGAGTTTCGTCATCTTTAATTTCTAAATTTACATAAATCTTTTCTACCATTCTTTCAGCACCTCTTAATTTATAATTTGGGTTGAAAGTAGTAGCAGTCAAATAGATTTGAGGAATAGGGAAAAAAATATTTTTGAATTTTTCAATCATAAAAGCAAGTGAATCTTTAAATTGATCTTTTCCTTTATATTTTGCAAATTCAGATGAAATAGCATAAATATTTACAAAAACAGAAGAAATAGTAGGATAATATTGACCAGAGCATGCATTTGTTGGTTTATAAAAAACACTTAAAAATTCAACAAGTTCTTTTGTATTTTCCCAATCTTCAAAGACAATTCTTAAATTCTGGTCCGCATTATGAGCATTAAAAACTAATTTTATCGGCTCTTGATAAATATAAGCAACTTGAAGCATTTCAAAAAAAGAATTCCATCTAGTGCATACTTCTTTTGGAACTTTTCTATATGCAAGTCCACATTCATTTCAACGATTTTTAAATTTTATAATTCTAGCATTTACTTTAGCTTTAAAAATCCAATTACAAGCAAGTCTAATTTTCTCACAAGACTCCAAATTGTGAAATACCATCTTTTACTATTAAATTATACACATGTGCGGCACACTTAATATGAAAAGAATCATTATCAATTGGACAAAGTCTACTTTTTAAATAATCAACTACTCTTAAATTATTAGAAGCATTATCTAAAGTGACACTCATTATTTTATCACATATTCTATAATATTGTAAAATAGACCCAACTTTTGATGCTATATAAGAACCAATTTTAGTTTCTTCAACAAATTTATATGCTAATATTCGTTTTTGCATGTTCCATTCATGGTCAATCCAATGGACAGTAAGTGTAAAATAATCGTTACCATTAGGACTACGTCCCATATCAGAAGTAATAGATAATCTACCATTATAATAAGCAAATAAACAACAAAGAAAATGACAATATTCTATTTGATATTTAAAAAGATCACTTTTAATTGTATTTGTTGGAATACCTTCATAATCTGGGTTATATAATTCTCAAATATAATGAACAAAACCAGGATGTGAAGGGAATGAAAAAGGCAAACCACAAACAACAACCATTTTAGCTAATTCTCTACGATCTTTTTCTTTACTATACGTGCGGTGTGTGCTTCGACTAGCCGGGTTAACATATTTAATACACCTTGAACCATATTAGAACCTCCAACTCCCATAGAACTTTTGGGTATGAGTTTTCCATTTCTATTAGCTCTTTCTATATCATCTAGGCGAGCAAATTCTTTATTACACTTTCGTAAATGTGTTCTTTGTTGTCCCGTTCCCCCTTGTGTACCCGTAGTTACATTTTTCATGAACAATTTACATTTAGTGCAAGTAACAGTAGTTTTTGCCTCATTTTGTATAAAAAATTTCCATACTAAACATCTTTTAACACGTACGGCGGCGACATTTGAAAAAGTAGGTAAAGGGGAGACTTCATTTTATTCTGGTAATTCGGTAACCGGACTAGTAGGGGTAGGGGTCTCTTCATATTCCTCATTTATTTCTACTTCTTCATCTACTTCTTCCTCAAAATTAGTATAACATCTATTTAAAGTCTCATGATCTACTTCATTTTTGGAATTAAATTCAATAGGTCCTGGTGACATAAAAAAAGTTTCATTAACATGAGTATAATCATTTGTGTTAACTAAAAATCTAGGTGGAAATTTTTTAGAACTAGAACTACTTACTCCTCCCCTAATATTTTTTCTTTCCGACATTGGTCTTTTACTACTTTTTCTTTCCAAATTCATGTTCAAAATTAAAATAATTAAATATTATGAAAAACAAGCAAGATAATATAATAAAAGAAATAAAACAACTTAATTAATAAACAAGATAAAAAATTAAAGTTGGAAGTTGGAACGAATGTACCAAACGTCTACGTAAAAGTAGACGTATAACCAAAACCGGAATTGAGAGATGTCTATTGTAGCTTCAAAATTCCAATTTACTTCAAATAAATTTCCGAAATCCAAACTCCAAGTCAATATCACAATATAATAATTTACAATTTATGAGAGATTTAAAATTGAGAGATTGTATAAGATGTATAAGTAAGTAGTTAGTGAAATTGTGATTTAAAATGGAAAAAGGGTATATTTATAGTGTAACTGTGTTAGAAAGGGGTGGGGGTGGGGGGATTATTTGACCGTTTTGGGACCCAGTCCAACGGCTAGAAGGGCCCAACGGTCGAATTAACGGATACTTTAAAAATAAAAAATAAAAAAACCGGGTGAACCTGTGCTTACCGGATCGGACCGGACCGGACCGGAACCGGATCTTACCGAATGGTTCAACCGTATTAAAAACTGGGACCCGATTCGATAACCGGTCCGGTATCATGGGAGATCGGTTCCTTACCGGTTCAACCGATACCGGACGGACAGGTACTGGAACCGGACAGGAATCGGACAGGACTGGATAAAAACCGGTCCGTTTGCCACTCTTACTTAGCACTGAGAGAATATTGAGCTGTAAGTTCTCCCGTTAGTAGAGATCGAGTTTCTAGTAGCAATCTTTTTATTCCATAACTATGTGCCAACATAGGATTGTCTTAGATAGATATTTATCTAGTAGATCCACTTTAGCTCAAGTTTATGGTTCTTACCTTGGAAAGTAAGGGTATCTTTATGTCCATTATCTTGTATAATGTATGATAAGTGTCTTGTCTAGGGTCTTTTGGATTTCTATAAGTTATCTTATGCCTAGGGTCTACTTTGGGTCGTTAAAAGGGATCCCATGTATGAATTGATCTTAAAGGTTTAAGGAACAAATCATCGGCTCCTGTTCAGAAACAAACTTAGTTGGCGAGTTTAACTAAAACCACTTATTTGAATTTGGAATATGCATACAAAATTAAGTATTTTTAAAGTAGCACACACATATAATAATATTATTGATAAATATGTCAAAGGGAATCAAACTAATGTCATTTCTTAAAGTATCGACAAATGAGTAATGAATTTTTAATTAAAGCAATGCCAAATATCCAAATGTACATGCTTAAATATACAAATGAGAAAATTGTAACATCCCGTAAATTTCCATGACCTATACTAGAGCTTAATATGTTGAATAATGATGGTTTTAGACCTAAATAAGTGTAATAACTTGTTTGAGAAATTTAGAGCAATAGGATTAAAGAAAAGCCTTAAAGTCCCGAAACTAGCGAAATTCAACTATGTTGACGTCCCTATGTTTGGCGAAGGTTTCGGAGGGTCATATGGAGTCCAAAAATTGTAAAAAGACTTTGGTTAGGTAGATTGTAGTATAGAGAGTTTAAACATTTGAAAACGACACCCTAAAGACCACCGTAAGGGTCCTTGGAATGGACACCAATATGGGTAAGCAGGCTGCCGAAGCAGTCTGTGAAAGTCAAGAACTTGGGGGTTACTGTGTGACGCGGAGATGACACGGACTTCACCGCCTCAGCTCAAAATTTAAAAATAAATTGGTTAATTAATCCCGCGACGCGCACCTACTTCCCAGATATCGTAATAGTCGTATTTTGGGTGTTTTGACTTCCCAAATAAACCCATTTAAGTGAGGGGTCTTTTGGGTAATTTAATGGGTGACTATATAATGTATTAGGGTCAACTTAAGTCAATTTTATCACTCAAATCAAGTCCCACAAGTTGAAATAAAAAAACTCTCCGTCTCACCCAAATTCTCTCTTTCTCCAAAACTCCATTGAAGACCATTAGAGCTCCAAGAAGAAGATCAAGCCTTCAAGTTTTTCAACCCAATTTCGTGGCTTTCTCATCCATAAGGTATGGTTTCTTTAAATCTTGGTAATCCTTTCCCCAAGAGGTCCTTCAAAAGATGATTTCTAAATCCCCTAAAACAAGGGTTTTTCTCCTCACATGGGTCTTCTTTATAAAATGAAATTGTGAATCAATTGTGATGAATTATGATGAATTAGTGTTGTTTAAGTATGAATTAATGGTTAATTGATGAATTTCTATGAGTTATCCATTGACCCATGTCTTTTCCCTAAATCCCTAATTTCTTAGATTGATTAAGGTGAATTGTTGAGGGTGATGAACATGTCACTTGTTTACTTTGATTTTAGTCATGTTAATACTTCATGAATTGCCCTATTTAATATGTTGATTGTGAGTCTTGGGTATTTAAGTATGAAGTCCCATGAAGGGCAATGAGGTATGATCTTGATTCTCCTTTGATCTCAATATGCAAGGTGAAATCTTCTTATGTGATAGTGATGTTATAGCTAATTGTGTTGTTGTGATGTTGGTGACAAGAATCCCTCACCCCTAACCCTAGATCTATGAATTGGCTATGAAGTATGTAATTATGTTATGGTATGATCATTATATGATTGAATGTAGTTTCTCATGATTACAATATTGGGTCTAAAAGTGAAAGGATAGTTCTCACTTGTGATCACCTATGAGCTATTATGATAAGATGTTTACTTAAAGGTCTAAAAGAGACTAATGTGAACTTGTATGATTTTATAGGATGATTACTAAAGGGAATAATTACTTAGCACCGAAAGGGCATGTAAATGAGATGGAGGTCTCACGTTAGTAAGTCCGGCCTCCCACATGGATTTCTTCACGACTAGTAGTGTGGATTTATAAAGAGATGTGTTGTCTCATGAGATGGAAACCTTCACGATTAGTAGTCAAGGTTTCTAGAAACAATCTCCTTGTCCCTTAACTATGTGCCAACATAGTACTCTAGCTTAGTGGATCCATATAGAATAGCTATGTACGAATGGTTGCACTTTAGGCAAGTATTAACCCTCTCTTTTCGGTGTGGGGGTAGAACACCGCATTCCATGTAGCTCACATGGTATCATGTCGGCTATGGTACTTATTTCCCTAAAGTAAAAGTATGAACAAGTTGTGTATGTGAACTTCTATTAGGATTGTCCTAAAGGTTACTACATAGTGTGAGGGAGGGTATGTCACTTCTCTTGCACATTGTACATGTGGGATCTAATAGGATGATGCTAGTAGTGTTCTTTTATGACTATGATTATGATTATGATTATGATTATGATTATGATATATAAAACATGTTATATATGAGAATATGTTGTAAGTATTAAATAGGTTGCTTAATGTGATACTTAGCTTTGGATAGGGTTATGGGGCTTTATTCTTAGCATTGCACAAGTGTTGCTTGAGTTACTTATATGTTGATATGATCATGATTTTCCTTGTATGTGCAAATTGAATTATTGGTCATTGTGCATAGTTTTGACTAGATTGTCCCTTTTGTCATGCATTAACGATTTTTATGCATAGGGACCATACTTAGTACATGTGGTTTGTACTAACCCATATTTCTTCCCTTTTTCCCCAAACATTGTAGGTTCGGGCCGTTGAAGTATCATTGAGGCTAAAGCAAGAAGGCTTAGACTAGACTCTCCAAGTTTTGGGTATGCCCTCTAGTTCGAGGATGCTACCAAACACTCTACCTTAGTAGTACTTGTATTATCTAGTAGACATTCATTTCTTTCCTATGGTTGAAAGATATTGATGAAGATATTGATGTAAGCCCTATGTGGCAATTATAGATTTGTATAAGGGCTTTGCCCGGATTGTTTGACTTCGTTAGATGGTTAATGTGAGACAAAGTATTAGACTAAATTCCTATGCGTTGTTATGGCCTATTGAGAGAAGCCTATGTATGCTTCCTAAGTAGAGGTCTATGTAAACCTCCTTGCTATATAAGCAAAAGTTTTAATTTTTCCGCGTTTTTGACCTATGATATGCTATGATGAAGCTAAGAGGCTTGTCTTAGTGCTCTTCGAGGACGACGACGCTGGTAACGACTAGGGTGTACTTTGGTTTATTACAAACTTGGTATCAGAGCATGAGGTTAAATCTTCTTAGGATTGATGTCTCATTAAACCACGTCTATGTAGTGTCTTATTCATAATTGTGAAGCGCGCCACACTTATGAATAAGAGACTATGTGATGCTTAGGAACTTTCACTTTTTTGTTATTCCTTAGTCGCGCCTAAGAGTCTTAACTCTATCTATTCCTTTCTTATAATCCTTTATTTGTGCTTATAGGCAATGAATACAAGGAGGAGTAATGCTCAAAGGGCCGGAGAGGAGAATCTGAATGAGGCTGTTCCCCGTTAAGCTCCTCAAAACCCTCAAGTTCCTATTGAAGAAGGGGCTATGTCTAATGTTGAGATAAGGTCGGCCATTCATAACTTGACTCAAGTGTTGGCTACCCAAGTTGCTAGGGATACAAGGGTGCAAGTGAACCCCAATGCAAATACCACCGCTTCAAGGATTAGGGACTTCACAAGAATGAATCCCCCTACCTTCTATGGTTCTAAAGTGGAGGAGGACCCACAAGGGTTCATTGATGAAGTGTTCAAGGTTCTTGATGCTATGGGTGTTTGTTCTCAAGAGAAGGCGGAACTAGCCGCCTACCAACTGAAAGATGTGGCTCAAGTGTGGTATGAGCAATGGAAGGATGAGAGGCCGGTTATAGAAGTTCGTATTACTTGGGAAGCTTTCAAAATGGCTTTCCTTGATAGGTTCTTTCCCTTGGAACTAAGGGATAGAAAAATGCAAAAATTCATCAACCTTCGTCAAGAGGGTATGAGCGTGAAGGAATATAGCCTCAAGTTAACTCAACTATCAAAGCATACTCCTACTATGGTTGCGGATTCTAGAGCTAAGATGAACAAATTTGTCATGGGGATATACGATCTTGTGGTTAATAAGTGTAGGTCGGCTATGTTGATTCCTAGCATGGACATCTCTCGTCTCATGGTTCATGCCGAGAAAATTGAGGAACAAAAGCTTAAGCAAGTTGGTACGGAGTTGAAGAAGGTGAGAACCGAAGAGGGGAATTCTTATAAGAATAGGTATGAGATTCAAGACCAACCAAGGTTCAAGAAGAGGTTTTCTAATCAAGGATCTTTTAGTGCTCCAAGGGCCAATAAGAGTAAGGTGCCTACTCCCAAGCCCCAATAGGGAAAATGTGGACGTTCTTATGTTGATAGGCCTCTTTGTTCTAAATGTGGTAGAAGACATGATGGCAAGTGTCTTGTGGGCACGGGTAATTGCTATGATTGTGGAAAGAGTGGTCACATGAAGAAAGATTGCCCTATGATGAAGACTCAAGGAGGGGAAAATTCTCAAGCTCAAGCAAGTGCACCAAACCCGGATGCCCCTAGAAAATCGCTTCTATGCTCTCCAATCCCGAAGTGATCAAGAGAGCTCACCGGACGTAGTCACCGGTATGTTAAAATTATTTTCCTTTGATGTATATGCTTTGTTGGATCCAGGAGCTACATTGTCATTTGTGACCCCTCTTATAGCCATGAAATTTGATATACTACCCAATATATTAGATGAACCTTTTTCAGTTTCTACCCCGGTGGGTGATTTCGTGGTGGTTAATATAGTCTATAGAGGTTTTCCAATTTCCTTGCCCAATAGAGTTACATTAATTGACTTGATAGAACTTGATATGCTTGATTTTGACGTCATATTGGGAATGAATTGGTTGCATGCTTGCTTTTCCTCTACTGATAGTAGGACAAGGGTAGTCAAATTTTAATTTCCAAATGAACCCATTTATGAGTGGAAGGGAGGAAACTCAAATCCTAGGGGTAAGATCATCTCATGTCTAAAAGCTTCCAAATTGATTTCAAAGGGTTGTCTCTACCACATAGTGAGAGTTAGGGATCTTGAATCCAAAGTCCCTCCCATAGAGTCTGTACCCGTAGTAAGGGAATTTCCGTAGGTCTTTCCCGATGATCTTCCCAAAATTCCTCCCGAATGGGAGATTGACTTCGGCATAGACTTATTGCCGGATACACAACCTATTTCAATCCCTCCTTATCGAATGGCTCCGTCCGAGTTGAAAGTTTTAAAGTCTCAACTCAAGGATTTTCTAGATAAGGGTTTTATTCAACCAATCATATCTTCATGGGGTGCCCCGGTATTGTTTGTGAAGAAGAAGGATAGGTCCTTGAGGATGTATATCGATTATCGTCAATTGAACAAAGTCACTATAAAGAATAAGTACCCGCTCCCTAGGATTCATGACTTATTTGATCAACTCCAAGAAGCGAGTTACTTTTCAAAGATTGACTTGAGGTCGGGTTATCACCAACATAGAGTGAGGGAGGTTGATGTTCTGAAAACGGCATTTCGAACAAGAAATGGTCTCTTTGAATTCCTAGTGATGTCATTTGGTCTAACAAATGCCCCGGCGGCATTCATGGATCTTATAAATCGAGTTTTTAGAAAGTACCTTGATTTGTTTGTGATTGTCTTCATTGATGACATTTTGATATACTCTAGGAGTGAAAATGATCATATGAGGCATTTGAGGATAGTTTTGCAAGTTCTCAAGGATAATCAACTTTTTGCTAAGTTTAGCAAGTGTGAGTTTTGGTTGAGGTCGGTTGAATTTCTTGGGCACGTTTTCTCTAGTGAAGGGGTAGAGGTTGATCCAAGGAAGACGGAAGTGGTCAAGAGTTGGCCAAGACCTTTGAGTCCTACCGCATCCGAAGTTTTCTAGGGTTGGCCGATTACTATAGGAGGTTTGTCAAAGGATTTTCATCTATCACATCTCCATTAACGACCTTAACCCAAAAGAAGTCCAAATTCGAATGGTCGGAATCGTGTGAAAAGAGTTTCCAATTATTGAAAGATAGACTCGCCTCCGCTCCGGTATTGACCTTATCGGAGGGTACCAAAGGCTTTGTGATTTATTGTGATGCCTCTCGAGTGGGTCTAGGATGTGTGCTCATGCAACATGGCAAAGTCATAGCGTATGCCTCTAGACAACTCAAGCCACATGAGAAGAATTATCCAACTTATGACCTTGAGCTTGAGTCCGTGTTTGCTTTAAAAATTTGGAGACACTATCTTTATGGGGTGCATGTAGATGTATTCACCGATCACAAAAGTCTCCAATATGTATTCACCCAAAAAGATTTGAATCTACGCCAAAGAAGATGGTTAGAGCTTTTTAAAAGATTACGACAAGAGTGCCCTTTACCATCCCGAAAAAGCTAATGTGGTGGCGGATGCCTTGAGTCGAGTGTCTATGGGTAGTGTGGCTCATGTTAATGCTAACAAAAAGGAACTAGTCAAGGATGTTCATAGGTTGTCCCGTTTGGGTGTTCGACTAAAAGAATCGTCGAAAGGTGGTTTTATGGTTCGTCATAACTCGGAGTCGTCTTTAGTGGTGGATGTGAAGTCTATGCAACATCTTGATCCCCTATTGATGGAGTTGAAAGAGTCGGTCCTTAATAAGAATAATGAATCTTTCTCCCAAGGGGAGGATGGGGTACTTAGGTACCAAGGGAGGTTATGTGTGCCGGATGTGGATGCTTTAAGGGATAAACTCATGGATGAGGCTCATGGCTCTCGATACTCATCCACCCGGGGCCCACCAAGATGTATCATGACTTGCGTGACATATATTGGTGGAATGGAATGAAAAGAGAGATAGCTAAGTTTGTGTCGAGGTGTCCGAATTGCGAACAAGTCAAAGCCGAGCATCAAGGCCCGGGTGGCCTAACCCAATATATTGATATCCCCACTTGGAAGTGGGAAGATGTCAACATGGACTTTGTGGTAGGTTTTCCTAGAACGCGTCGACAACATGATTCCATATGGGTTATAGTGGATAGGTTGACTAAGTCAGCCCATTTCCTTCCCATAAAGGTTTCTTACTTGGCGGAGGAGTATGCTAAATTGTATGTTAGAGAGATTGTGAAGTTACATGGGCCCCATTGTCGATCATTTTGGATAGAGGAGCCCAATTCACTTCACACTTTTGGAGATCTTTACAAAGTGGACTTGGTACGAAAGTAAAGCTTAGCACTACTTTCCACCCTCAAACGGATGGACAAGCGGAGCGCACCATCCAAACTCTAGAAGATATGTTATGGGCTTGCGTGATTGATTTCAAGGGTTATTGGGATGATCATCTACACTTAATCGAATTCTCCTACAACAATAGCTACCATGCAAGTATCGGTATGACATCTTTTGAAGCACTTTATGGTAGAAGGTGACGGTCCCCGATTGGATGGTTTGAAGTGGTGAGTTTGCTCTTCTTGGTCCCGAATTGGTGTATGAGTCCATCGAGAAGGTTCGGCTTATAAGGGAGAGGTTGAGAACGACTTTTATTCGGCAAAAGTCCTATGCCGACAATAGAAAGAGGGATCTTGAATTCGAAGTAGGAGATTAGGTCTATTTGAAAATTTTACCTATGAAACGGGTAATGAGGTTTGGAAAGAAAGGGAAACTTAGTTCCTGTTATGTAGGGCCCTATGAAATTTTGAAGAGGGTCAGGAGTATTGCCTATGAGTTGAAGTTGCTAAATGAGTTGGCCATGATTCATCCGGTATTCCATGTTTCTATGCTTAAAAAGTGTATAGATGATCCGGTTCCCATTCTTCCTCTAGAAGGAATGGGGGTAAAGGAGGACCTTTCATATGTGGAGGTCCCGGTTGAGATCTTGGATCGTCAAATTGAGAAATTGAGAAATAAGGAGGTTGTCTCCGTAAAAGTGCTATGGAGGAACCACCTTGTTGAGGGTGCAACATGGGAGACCGAGGCCGACATGAAGACCCGCTATCCTCATTTTTTCCCCTTACTCCTAGCCAAGATTAAGGTTAGTAATTCCTTATATGACTATTATGAATAATGTTGAGATTATCATGTTTTTTTAAAAATATGTGCATACTGTAGTAGAAATTCATGCCTAAGTTGAGTTCTTGTCTTTTATGAAATATGTTTATTATGTTGCCTTTCACTTGAATGTATTGTGTGCAAGTGTTCATGGAAGATTTTAATGAGCATAATTCATATTGATTTGATAAGAAATCAACATGTCAACTTTTAATGTTCATATTGAGCTCATATTGATATGGAGAAGGTAGTACCTCCTTATGTGATATCAAAAGTTGAGCTAGTGTTATGATATGTTGTGGGTTAAGTTCCTATTTGTTGATGCTATGTGTATATGTTGAAAGGAGTTCAATTTTTCTCCTATGAGCTGTGTCTCATTATATTATTGTTGGTTGGTTGGCTGCTAGTCTAGAGTCTTTTTCCTTTTTCCAAATAGAAATGTTTAGAGTGTCATTCGGGGACAAATGTTCCTAACGGGGGGATATTGTAACACCCCGTAAATTTTCATGAAATATACTAGAAATTAATATGTTGAATAATTATGGTTTTAGACCTAAGTAAGTGTAAATAACTTGTTTGAGAAGTTTCGGAGCAATAGGATTAAAGAAAAGCCTTAACGTCTGGAAACTAGCGAAATTCAACTATGTTGACGTCCCTATGTTTGGCAAAGGTTTAGGAGGGTCATATGGAATCCAAAACATGTAAAAAGACTTTGGTTAAGTATAGTGTAGTATAGAGAGTTTAAACGTTTGAAAACGACACCCCAAGGACCACCGGAAGGGTCCTTGGGAAGGACACCAACATGGGTAGGCAGGCTGCCGAAGCAGTCTGCGAAAGTCAATAACTGGGGGGTTACTGTGCGACGCGGAGCTGACAAGGACCTCACTGCCTCAGCTCAAAATTTGAAAATAAATTGGGGAATTAACCCCGCAACGCGCACCTACTTCCCAGATATCGTAAAAGTCGTATTTTGGGTGTTTTGACTTCCCAAATAAACCCATTTAAGTGAGGGGTATTTTGGGTAATTTAATGGGTGACTATATAATGTATTAGGGTCAGTTTCAGTCAATTTTATCACTCAAATCAAGTCCCACAAGTTGAAATAAAAAATCTCTCTGTCTCACCCAAATTCTCTCTTCCTCCAAATGTCACGACTGGAATCTAGACCCTAGACGAGACCGGCGTCGTTGACCTCTCAGAGGTCGCAGACAAGCCTACTTACGTTATTCTAACTTTACATAGGTTAATTTTAGCGGAAAATTTGAAACTTTTTGTTTCTAAACATTACTTACTAAACATTTCTAATACATTCGTAATTCGTTCAACATCAACCATCTAAACATTAAGAGATAATCAAATGAAAGAAATAGTCCAATAACATTATTGTATAATTGCCAAAATGGCACCCATACATAGTCCGAATAAAATAAGAAAGAAACGCTAGTGGAACATGCTCCACTAGCTCAACTCCTAAACTAAGCTAGAACATAAACAGTAGCATCCTCGAAAGCATGAGGACCTACCAAAAACCGGATGAATGCTGGACGTCCGGATAACTGCAGCGATGATCCTATAGCTCTACCGTCCACCTGTGCCTGCACCTAAAATAGTAGAGTTTGTATAGGGTTAGTACACACTTGTACTAAGTATGGGTATATGCAAGCACACACCAAGGACATGCATGAGAAAGAATAGCTCTTTCCTAACAACATGATTTTTGGAAGTCAAGTTAGTGGACTTGCCAAATTGAGATTAGGAAAGTTTCCTAATTTGGATTAGAAAAGTAAATGATTTTTCCAAATTTGGATTAGGAAAGTCAGTGAGCTTTCCAAATTTGGAATAGGAAAGTTATGCCATGAGAATAACATACATAATCATCCTTTTCACATTTGCACACAGCACATAACATTTACACATAGCACATAACTTCGTTCATAGCATTCATTCATATGCCATGAAACCTTAGAATCATGGACTTGACATTAAGACATCCCAGAAATGAAGGCTCAACATATGGGACCTCAACTGGGAGTCTTCGTTAGCAAACACAGAGTCTGCTTCATTCATTCATACGTACTTCATTTCATTTCGTTCATAGTCCAGTGTAACCACCGGTTATACCTAGGATGTAGTTTAAGACTTTCATTAGGTTCGTTGTGCAATGACCAAGAATGACCTAATGTCATTACTTGAATCTAACTCACCTTTTGATTATCCTATCCTAACACCTTTGGTATCATTCATTTCATTGTATGCATCATTTGAGGCTGGCCTCAATCATTCATTGGGAACTTTAACTTTAACCGACATAGATCATGTGAGCATCATGAAATCCAGTGTCTCCCCCACACCGAAAAGAGGTGGAATCACCGGCCAAAGTGACCCAATAACATGCTAGCGTACATGGGAATTTAACCCCGCCAGATTCCTATATTGGCAGTATAGGTTCGAAGACTAGGAGATTTAAGGAAACCCATACCCGGCAAGCCGGACAGTTTCATCTCATGAGAGTTACGTGAACCTCCGCCCTTGACGAAAGAAGGCATCACCGCTCATAGCTAGTCTATCGGTGCTCAGTATAAAGTTCCATTTCATTCATCTCATACGTCATGGAAGCTGACTTCTAGTATGAGGACATCATAGCTCATTAGATGATTTCTCATCTCATCATTCGTATTGAGTGTGTTAAGCTCAATACTCTCATTAGAGTGTTCATAGAGACTGGTATCTTCATTATCTTACACTTTCATAGGTGAGTACGTATTGGTAACATTTACTTAGGCTCATTTGAGATTGCTCTCATCATTTACGTTAGCCTCTTATCATGTTGTCACCACATTCATCATCATTAGCATCTTTGCTTTTCATGTTATTCACCTCTTATTATGTGAATGTTCATTTCATCATATGCCAATGCACTTGGCCATTTGGTGTGTTTCACACCCTTACTTAATCCTTCTAGGATTTCATTATTTCGTTGTTCATCTCATCATATGCCAATGCACTTGGCCATTTAGTGTATTTACACTCATACTTAACCCTTCTAGGGTTCATCATTTCATTTCATACATCTTAGGTTCACTTACTTTTGAACGTATGTTAGACTTATGAGTCTATACACACAAGCCATGAGGCTTCATTCATAGTTCGTTAAGTAATTCTTACATTCCTAAGATTATGTAGTACAAGACTTATGTATCTTGTAGTTATGCCAAGATCTTGAATTTGATCTAAGTAGGTGGAATTATTCTTGGATGATTTGTTCACGTATGACTTATGTATCAAACGGAAGTTTGGGCAAGGAACCCAAGTCTTGAATCAATTGAATGTCTTTTACATTATTAATTGATTTCATTCTAATATTCATAACATTTTTAACTCTAAGTGAAATCACAATATTTACATTGAAGGCTTACTATCCTATTTTAAATTTCTCTTACATTGGCCGATGGGTTGTGGGTTCGAGTCCCCACAACCCCACCTTTTTTTTTTTTATTATTAACATGTTATTCTCCTATTCTTTCTTAAACCAAGAGGTTGTGGGATCAAACCCCCACAACCTCTTTTATTTTTCTCTTAATTTCGTTCAAGTAAGGAGGTTGTGGGTTCGAACCCCCACAGCCTCCTTTCTTTTAATAAATTTTCGCTAAGGGCTGTGAGGTGGTGGGTTCGAACCCACACAGCCCCATAATTATATTTTTATATTTTCGCTAAGTTAAGGGCATGTACAGTGAGGTCATGGGATCGAACCCCCATGGCCTCACTTGTTTTATCATTAAATTTCGCGGCAGTAGCTAAGGGGTTCGAATCCCCTTAGTCCCAACATCTTTTTCTAATTTTATTTTTCCTTCTACTCTTCATGAATTCTGACCGAGGGGTGGTGGGTTCGAATCCCACTCCCCTCATTAATTTTTCTCTTATTCTAGCCCTTACTCAGACCCAGGATCGAACCCCCCAGCCCTCACCCTTTGCCGTGTCTGTTTCGCCCAAGGATGAGGTCACGGGTTCAATTCCTAGTGGCCTCATTCTTTTATTTCTTTAGTAAATTTTCCAGATTCATATGCATTTTTATTTAGTCTATATTAACTTGTACAATGCTGGAAATTTTTAGTTACTATTAACTCATAACATCAATGTTTTACTTAGTTCATATATTCTTTCATAATTCCACTTCAACGTATTTTTAAGTGCATCCTTTAGAGAATTTATTGGATATCAAATTCTTATTCAAGTCAGCCACATTTCTTAATTATGAACATCACAATCTTCATGAGTTTGGGTACGTAAATTAACAAACACAACATTAGCAATTTTAAGCCTCAAGGCCGAGACTCCAAATATGGCATACATCTTTCTTAATTTCGAACACACATACATGGTTTGTCTTTTCATAAAATAACGTACATCCAACACATTAAAATTTAACACAAACATCACATAATCCTAAGTCTACCAGCATTCATACCAACCTACATTCGTTGGGATCTAATGACAGGGAACATAAAATAGGGGAGTCAACCTTAGTTTTTGAGCCGAATATACTGAGTCCTAGGGGTCTCTTGGGCAAGGGACCAAGAGTAAGAAGACCCATACCTTGTTTTCTTGTTAAATGTCCAGAATGCTGCCCAAGAAACTCCTCCACAAATCAGTCCAAACGCCCACACTCACACCTCACCCGACTAGTGTAGTATGTTCTGCTTTAACATTATCGGATTGCTTCTTCTTTGTGTTTTCTCTATTTCAAGTTTTTGATGAACTTTTGCCTTTACTTTATTTTCCTTTTGCTGATTGTTTTCTCACGTTTTCAGCCAAGAAAGAAAAGAGTGAAAGAGAGAGAGAAATCGTGCAAAGAGAGTGGGGAAAATGGGAGATAGAAGTCTAGTGTAGGTAGGACTTTGTGGGTTTGAATTAGTCAATTTATTAATTAATAAAAATTAATAAAAAATCTGATTTCTTTTTCCTAAATCAGATATTACTAATTATTTATTAAAACTAAATTAACACATTAAAATAAAAGCAAGTTAAATCTTGCTCTTAGTGGGGTTCGAACCCGGGTGACCCCATTTTGCGAAAATGGGTCACTTCGGGTTGCCCCACCCAAATTTTATTATTTTTTTGAACTTAATTAATTTAATAATTAATTACTCAGGGTAATTACAATATTACCCTTGGCCTGGAAAAGACCATTTTACCCTTGGAACCTCAAAACTTAAAATTTCTTCTTTTGAGTCCGGTAAAAACTCTTTCGATTAAATCTTCATTTTCGTGAGCCTCACATGGTTGGTTCCAACCTTTCCAAGCTCAATTAACTCCCCAAGTTAGTTGGCTTGGTCGTAGTAAGGGTTCTGAGGTCTGGTTCTACGCGTATCAATACGTGTGGACCTTGGTCTAATCGCAAGCATTCTTGAAACACCTAAGTCTTGATCCTATTCATTTTTAGGGTTGTTACACCAAAACTCCATTGAAGACCATTAGAGCTCCAAGAAGAAGATCAAGCCTTCAAGTTTTTCAACCCAATTTCGTGGCTTTCTCATCCATAAGGTATGTTTTCTTTAAATCTCGGGAATCCTTTCCCCAAGAGGTCCTTCAAAAGATGATTTCTAAATCCCCCAAAACAAGGGTTTTTCTCCTCACATGGGTCTTCTTTCTAAAATGAAATTTTGAATCAGTTGTGATAAATTATGATGAATTAATGTTGTTTAAGTATGAATTAATGGCTAATTGATGAATTTCTATGAGTTATCCATTGACCCATGTCTTTCCCCTAAATCCCTAATTTCTTTGATTGATTAAGGTAAATTGTTGAGGGTGATGAACATGTCACTTGTTTACTTTGATTTTAGTCATGTTAATACTTCATGAATTGCCCTACTTCATATGTTGATTGTGAGTTCTTGGGTATTTAAGTATGAAGTCCCATGAAGGGCAATGAGGTATGATCTTGATTCTCTTTTGATCTCAATTATGCAAGGTGAAATCTTCTTATGTGATAGTGATGTTATAGCTAATTGTGTTGTTGTGATGTTGGTGACAAGAATCCTTCATCCCTAACCCTAGATCTATGAATTGGCTATGAAGTATGTAATTATGTTATGGTATGATCATTATATGATTGAATGTAGTTTCTCATGATTATAATGTTCGGTCTAAAAGTGAAAGGATAGTTCTCACTTGTGATCACCTATAGCTATTATGATAAGATGGTTACTTAAAGGTCTAAAAGAGACTAATGTAAACTTGTATGATGTTATATGATGATTACTAAAGGAAATAATTTCTTAGCACCGAAAGGGCATGTAAATGAGATGGAGGTCTCACGTTAGTAAGTCCGGCCTCCCACATGGGTTTCTTCACGACTAGTAGTGTGGATTCCCAAAGATATGCGTTGTCTCATGAGATGGAAACCTTCACAATTAGTAGTCAAGGTTTCTAGAAACAATCTCCTTGTCCCTTAACTATGTGCCCACATAGGACTCTAGCTTAGTGGATCCACATAGAATAGCTATGTATGAATGGTTGCACCTTTGGCAAGTGTTAACCCTCTCTTTTCGGTGTGGGGGTAGAACACCGGATTCCATGTAGCTCACATGGTATCATGTCGGTTATGGAACTTATTTCCCTGAAGTAAAAGTATGAACAAGTTGTGTATGTGAACTTCTCTTAGTTGTCCTAAAGGTTACTACATAGTGTGAGGGAGGGTATGGGACTTCTCTTGCACATTGCACATGTGGGATCCAATAGGATGATGCTAGTAGTGTTCTTTTATGATTATGATTATGATTATGATTATGATTATGATTATGATTATGATTATGTTGATAAGATATGACTAGTGTTGATATATGAAACATGTTATATATGAGAATATGTCGTAAGTATGAAATGGGTTGCTTAATGTGATACTTAGCTTTGAATAGGGTTATAGGGATTTATTCTTGGCATTACACAAGTGTTGCTTGAGTTACTTATATGTTTATATGATTATGATGTTCCTTATATGTGTAAATTGAATTGTTGGTCATTGTGCATAGTTTTAACTAAATTGTCCCTTTTCTCATGCATTAACGATTTTTATGCATAGGGACCATACTTAGTACATGTGGTTTGTACTAACCCATATTTCTTCCCTTTTTCCCCAAACATTGTAGGTTCGGGCCGTTGAAGTATCATTGAGGCTAAAGCAAGAAGGCTTGGACTAGACTCTCCAAGTTTTGGGTATGCCCTCTAGTTCGAGGATGCTACCAAACACTCTATGTTAGTAGTACTTGTATTGTCTAGTAGACATTCATTTCTTTCCTATTGTTGAAGACATTGATGTAAGCCCTATGTGGCAATTATGGATTTGTATAAGGGCTTTGCCCGGATTTTTTAACTTCGTTAGATGGTTAATGTGAGACAAAATATTAGACTAAATTCTTATGCATTGTTATGGTCTATTGTGAGAAGCCTATGTATGCTTCCTATGTGGAGGTCTATGTAAACCTCCTTGCTATATAAGCAAAAGTTTTAATTTTTCCGCATTTTTGACCTATGATATGATATGATGAAGCTAAGATGCTTGTCTTAGTCCTCTTCGAGGACGACGACGCCGGTAACGACTAGGGTGTACTTTGGGTCATTACAAAAATAATCATTAGTAACGTAGGGTGCCCGTATTTGCTTGTGTATGAACCTAATAAGGTACTTAAAGAAGGTTCATAAAAAGAGAAATGTTTGTTGCGCTTCTCAGTTGATTGTACTCGTCGAAGCACAATAGTCTCTCAAAAACTAATATTAGTACAAGAATAGCTAGAATAAAGTGATTTTCATAGGTTATGTCTGACCCCAAATTTCTTTTCACATTCTGAGCCTTCCAGGTTCAACATTAAAGCTTGCTCACACTAGAAACTGCACAAGTGAAGCCCCATAAACTTCAACTAGGTCATCATACATGACATTGCTAAAATTATTAATGAACATAGCTTGAACTTTCTTATATGTATTTAATTCTTTCTAAAGCATTATAATGCAACATAATTGCATCTTAGCAACACTCTAAGAAATCACTCCAAATTTAGTTCATTCAGATCCTTGTACAACTTTAGCATTCCTACTAGTTAAAAGCATACAACTTTTTAACAAAACTACGAGGTGCATCATCTTGAATCCAATGAAACTAACCTAACGATTCTGAATCTTTCGCTTTATCATCATATACCCTACTTTTTAACACCAAAACAAAAAGATATTATACAATTTCATTTAACTTTCAGGATGGAATTGGATCTATCTTCATAACACCTCCCATTTCTCTCTGTCCGAACTGTCCACCAGATGCATTGTAGGATGACCCTCCACCATTTCTTTTGACTTTTGTTGCCTCCTCTTATCATCCAGAAACTTAGCAAATCTGCAGTATGCTCCGGCATAGTCCAACTTGTCTTTGTTTTGTGGAGAAATAGAGACCAAAGTTGTGCTGTAAAGGTGCAGTGCAAAATTAGATGATTGTTTGTTTCATTTATCTCATTGCATAGGAAGCACCTGGAAACTATGACGGCCCCTTTTTTTCTTCAAAACTTCTTGTGTCAGGCATGCTCTTTTAACCACCAACCAAGTAAGGCATTTTACCTTGGTTGGGGATGGACTATTCCATAATGTTCTCCATATTTTTGGTTTCCCTCTATACTGTACCCTTTCTTCCATTTTATAAACTCTTTTAACAGAAAATTGCCATCAATATTGTGTTTCCATCTTAATGTATCTGGTTCGATAGTAGTGCCATTGAAATCATCAATCCTATTTAGCAAATAGGCTACTCTATCGATCTCCCAGTCATTTAACAATCTCCTGAAGAATAGGTTCCATCCCTGTGCACTCCACATATCATAAATGGTGCCGTCTGGGTTGTTGCTTAGAATAAACAGTTCTGGAAAAATCTCATTAATGGACTTTGCTCCTTCCAAGCATCCTTCAAGAATTTTATTCTTTTCCCATCTCCAACTCTCTTCTGCAAGTTCCCTTCGAGTTTGGGCCATAGAGCGCTAATGGTCTTCCGAACTCCAACTCCATAAGTATTAGTGCTCACATTGGTACACCATATGTTGAGTTCACCAAACTTGTGTCTAATTACCTCCCTCCATAACGCATGATCCTCCCCATTGTATATCCAGAGCCATTTCATCAATAAAATATTATTCTGTGCTCTTAGATTTTTGATTCCCATGCCACCTTGTTCTCTACTATGCATTGTTGTCTGCCAATTGACTAGTTTATATCCTTTGCCCTCTTTACAACCATGCCATAGAAAATCCCTCCTAAGTATGTCCAGCCTTTTCATAACTTTGAGAGGTATGGGAAATAGAGACATTACATACGTAGGAGGTGCATCAAGTACAGAGTTGATAAGGATGACACTCCCTCCTAGTGATATGTACGGTGCCTTCCACCTAGCCAATCTTTTTTCAGTTTTCTCTAATATTCCATCCCACATTTCCCCTGCCTTGTGTTCCCCACCCAGAGGCATACCAAGGTATGGAGTTGGCATATTTTCAACTTTGCACCCTAAAATAATTGCAAGATTTTGGATATTTGGCACCTCTTTTTATCAGGAACAAACTGGTTTTCCCCAGTTAACTTTCAAGCCAGAAGAAGCTTAAAAAATAGTCAAAATCATTATGATGTAACTTATTTGTTCAACCTTTGGCTCACAAAATATCACTATGTCATCTGCATACTGTCGGTGACATACCTCTATTATTTCCCCTCTGCTATTTCCTATCTCAAACCCTTTAATCCATATATTTTGTAAATCTATCCTCATCATGCCATTAGATCCCTCCATTGCTATTATAAAAAGGAAAGGAGACAGAGGGTCACCTTGTCTAAGACCCCTTTAAGAACAAAAAAAACTACAGGTTCACCATTCACCAAAATAGAGAACTTGACAATTTTAATGCAAAAGTCAATCCATTTCAACCAATTCTCACCAAAGCCCATTTGACTGAGAGTATTCAACAGGAATCTCCGATTAACATGATCATATGCTTTTTCTATGTCTAGCTTACACATGACACCTGAATTTTCCCCTTTAAGTATTGAGTCCACACACTCACTAGCAATAAGGATTGCGTCTATGATCTGTATTCCTTTTATAAATGCCATCTGATGGTTGTTAACTAAGTTGTTAACAATCTTCTTGAGTCTTTCAGCCAATATTTGCCACAATATTATATATTCCACCTATGAGAATTATAGGTGTGAAATCTTTCAACTCTGAAGCTCCAACCTTCTTTGGGATCAAGGCTATGAACGTTGCATTGATTCTTTTCTCAAACTTCTGATATTCATAGAAATATTGGAGAGTCTTCAGTATGTCCTCCTTTATAAGTTCCCAGAAAGGCAAATAAAAGGACATAGGAAATCCATTCGGCCTTGGTGACTTCTCCATAGCACACAATATAATCCTTATAAGATTTCATCCTCTTCAAATTGTCTTTGTAGATCCTCATGTTCTTCTGCAGATATCCTTGTAGCTTCATGTAACACTAATTCTGGCCTCCACTATTTTGCCTTCATATATAGGTTCTAGTAGTAATTTTGAATAGCTTCTTTGATATCCTCGGCATCTGTCACCTCCATCCCATCCACCTTCAAGTTATCTATGGAGTTTACCCTTTTGTGAGTTGTAGCTATCCTATGAAAGTATTTTGTATTTTTGTCTCCCCCTTCTCCAAGTATAAGATCCTCCATATAAAATAGGACTCACAAGCTTCATCTCTTCAATGCAATTAGAGAACTCAGACATTGCTTCATTTATTCTGAAACAATTTGTTCTTTAATTGGGGTATCTGATTACATTAAAATCACCTCCCACCACCCAAGGTCCTGCACATCTCCCCCCGCTCAATATAGCTCCCCCCCATAACTCTCTTCTTTCCACTCTTTTGCAATCAGCATACACTGCTGTTACAAACCAAAAAAATCAGAATTTTCCCCTGACATTTTACAAGTTATGCTTTGGTTGCCATGTTCTACCATTTCCCCTTTCCAAACTCTCCTGTCCCATAAAATAATTATTCCCCCCCCTCATCTACTATATGCCTCTAAATGATCTCTCCCACCATATATTGTCCCAGATACTATGTATGAGTTTATGTATATTTCCTTCCAACTTTGTTTCTACCAAAATATACACATTTTTACTCCATTGATTAATCAGATTCCTTACCACCACCCTCTTTCTTTTGTCCTTAAGTCCCCTCACATTCCAATACACGATTTCTATCCTAGTCTATGCATAATGGTTAGTCTCCTCCTACTTATTCTAGGTTCGCCATCCTTGAATTTCATATCAAACATTAAATTCTTGATCTATTTTGGAATTATGTTATTGTTGCTATTTAATGATCTACCCTGTCCTGCGTATCTCTCCAAATATATCTTTTGATCCAGCTTCATACACAAAGCTTAAGCCTTTTTTTCACATCCCTTTATAGTTGCTTCAAAGAATTGCCCTAATTTGATCACATTAAGGTGTACCCAGATTGTAGGCCTTGTCTCTATCATCTCTTCTGTGAGATTTTCTTTGATGCTTAATGGTTCTGGTTCATTGTAAGTGACCAGTTGATTCTCAAAACTTTCTAGAAAGGAAGAATTTACCCCGCTCATACAATAACTATTTGTCTCCCCTTCAAAAGCTATGTTATCTTTTTCTTAAGTCATGTCATCTGCCCGAGCCTCCTCGATTCTCTAATTTCTGGTTTTTGGTTTCCTTCTTCCATTTGCATGTGTTTTCCCAATTCTCAATTCATTATAGAGTGCTTAAAAAGATGTTTTGATTCTCCCCAATTTGAGTTAATGAAATCAGAAAAATGCTCTGTGAACATAGAAGTTTTGGGCTTGCTAGAAAAGCCCAAACGTTGTGTGAGACGGGCTTGTGTTTTATTCAGATTTAAAGTATGCTCAGGGGCCCACTTTAACTAGCCATGTGTCTATTTCCCTTTTCTTGTACCCCTTCCTTGTGAACCTCAATATCCGTTGTTTTCTTTGTTGTTGGACCTTTACCTCTTTCTAACACTATTTCTGTCTTCTAGCAGCATAGATCTGTCTTTTGTACCATCAAGCAGTATGTCACTATCACCTAGATCTTCTCTCTTCTCCACCTCCATCAATCTATATGTCACCGACGACTCCACCCATATCGGCAGTGAGTATATCAAATATTTATCGACGATCTCAATCTTTGTGGGGATCTTCTCCCTTGGTCCTCTAATTCTGATTCTTGCCCATCTCAGATAATTTTTTTATTTTTGTCTCCTCTTCAGTTTCTAGCCACCCCCATATTCATCACCTATATTTCCATCACCTTGTTGTTCCAAGCTGCAATTGTAGCCGTAAAACCTAATCCAAACCAATCAAACTTTTTTCATCTGGGAGGGCTCCTACTGAAGGAGACCACCACTCCAGCTTCAAAGTCAGACCTTGTCTCTTTCATTCACCCTTGATAACATGTCTAACCATTCTTATGGTCTGAAAGTCAAACCTAAAGAGAAAACCACTCATGTCGTACACCTAACATTATGAGATCCTTTCCACGTTTGTTGGGCCATTTGCACACTTCATTTCGAATTGGCATATTTCCTTCTCTACAAAACCTGCCCACAAGACATCTTCGTAATTGGTTGCTATCATCTACATCTAAAGACACCGTCAGCCTTGAATTCTCATTGGCTACATTTATTTCACTTTTGCTCCATTTACTATTGTGCACAACTCCCTTGTTATCTCCCTTCCCAGCTATTGTATTGGGATTGAATTCCCTTTTTGTAATAAATTCTCCTTTCTTCTCTACTTTTCTCTCAATGAAGTTTTCCACTCTTGTTACCAGACTGCCCCATCACTCATTAAATGTATTTTCTGGAATAATAATTATTGGTCTACTCTGCCCGTTCACTGTAATAACATAAATAAATAGCCCATACTTATTGAACTTCAGGGAATAATAAATATATGTTGAAAAGTCTCTGTATCTCCATGTTTTGAAGTTTCCCCCCTGCTTTCAGAAGATTCCCTTAATCTTTTGCATAACCAAAATAAAGCTCCCCTACTCAATATCATATGCCTGGTAAATAACCTGATACTCTACACCAACTCAAACCATCTCTCTGAAAAAGATATTCACTCTATAAGATCATAAGATTTTACCCCTGTCTAAAATACAACCTGTTCTCCATGTAAACCTATTCCTTGGGAAAAAATACCTCATCTTTTTCGGCAACTGTACATCCACTTTCCGTCTTAATTTCAAATCTGGTTTGCTTTTCGCCCAAATTGGAAAAATATGAAAGTCCATCACAATCGATGAGACCTCTCTAGGTAGTTTTTCTGCCGTCGTTTTTTTACCAGAATCCTTGCCCACTTCAGGTGTTTTTTTAGCTCTGTTTCTTCTTCTGTCTTGATCGAACCTCCACACAGATCCCNAACTCTTTCGATTAAATCTTCATTTTCGTGAGCTCACATGGTTGGTTCCAACCTTTCCAAGCTCAATTAACTCCCCAAGTTAGTTGGCTTGGTCGTAGTAAGGGTTTGAGTCTGGTTCTACGCGTATCAATACGTGTGGACCTTGGTCTAATCGAAGCATTCTTGAAACACTAGTCTTGATCCTATCATTTTTAGGGTTGTTCACAAAACTCCATTGAAGACCATTAGAGCTCCAAGAAGAAGATCAAGCCTTCAAGTTTTTCAACCAATTTCGTGCTTTCTCATCCATAAGGTATGTTTTCTTAAATCTCGGGAATCCTTTCCCAAGAGGTCTTCAAAAGATGATTTCTAAATCCCAAAACAAGGGTTTTTCTCCTCACATGGGTCTTCTTCTAAAAATGAAATTTTGAATCAGTTGTGATAAATTATGATGAATTAATGTTGTTTAAGTATGAATTAATGCTAATTGATGAATTTCTATGAGTTATCCATTGACCCATGTCTTTCCCCTAAATCCTAATTTCTTTGATTGATTAAGGTAAATTGTTGAGGGTGATGAACATGTCACTTGTTTACTTTGATTTTAGTCATGTTAATACTTCATGAATTGCCTACTTCATATGTTGATTGTGAGTTCTTGGGTATTTAAGTATGAAGTCCCATGAAGGGCAATGAGGTATGATCTTGATTCTCTTTGATCTCAATTATGCAAGGTGAAATCTTCTTATGTGATAGTGATGTTATAGCTAATTGTGTTGTTGTGATGTTGGTGACAAGAATCCTTCATCCCTAACCCTAGATCTATGAATTGCTATGAAGTATGTAATTATGTTATGGTATGATCATTATATGATTGAATGTAGTTTCTCATGATTATAATGTTCGGTCTAAAAGTGAAAGGATAGTTCTCACTTGTGATCACCTATAGCTATTATGATAAGATGGTTACTTAAAGGTCTAAAAGAGACTAATGTAAACTTGTATGATGTTATATGATGATTACTAAAGGAAATAATTTCTTAGCACCGAAAGGGCATGTAAATGAGATGGAGGTCTCACGTTAGTAAGTCCGGCCTCCCACATGGGTTTCTTCACGACTAGTAGTGTGGATTCCAAAGATATGCGTTGTCTCATGAGATGGAAACCTTCACAATTAGTAGTCAAGGTTTCTAGAAACAATCTCCTTGTCCCTTAACTATGTGCCCACATAGGACTCTAGCTTAGTGGATCCACATAGAATAGCTATGTATGAATGGTTGCACCTTTGGCAAGTGTTAACCCTCTCTTTTCGGTGTGGGGGTAGAACACCGGATTCCATGTAGCTCACATGGTATCATGTCGGTTATGGAACTTATTTCCCTGAAGTAAAAGTATGAACAAGTTGTGTATGTGAACTTCTCTTAGTTGTCCTAAAGGTTACTACATAGTGTGAGGGAGGGTATGGGACTTCTCTTGCACATTGCACATGTGGGATCCAATAGGATGATGCTAGTAGTGTTCTTTTATGATTATGATTATGATTATGATTATGATTATGATTATGATTATGATTATGTTGATAAGATATGACTAGTGTTGATATATGAAACATGTTATATATGAGAATATGTCGTAAGTATGAAATGGGTTGCTTAATGTGATACTTAGCTTTGAATAGGGTTATAGGGATTTATTCTTGGCATTACACAAGTGTTGCTTGAGTTACTTATATGTTTATATGATTATGATGTTCCTTATATGTGTAAATTGAATTGTTGGTCATTGTGCATAGTTTTAACTAAATTGTCCCTTTTCTCATGCATTAACGATTTTTATGCATAGGGACCATACTTAGTACATGTGGTTTGTACTAACCCATATTTCTTCCCTTTTTCCCCAAACATTGTAGGTTCGGGCCGTTGAAGTATCATTGAGGCTAAAGCAAGAAGGCTTGGACTAGACTCTCCAAGTTTTGGGTATGCCCTCTAGTTCGAGGATGCTACCAAACACTCTATGTTAGTAGTACTTGTATTGTCTAGTAGACATTCATTTCTTTCCTATTGTTGAAGACATTGATGTAAGCCCTATGTGGCAATTATGGATTTGTATAAGGGCTTTGCCCGGATTTTTTAACTTCGTTAGATGGTTAATGTGAGACAAAATATTAGACTAAATTCTTATGCATTGTTATGGTCTATTGTGAGAAGCCTATGTATGCTTCCTATGTGGAGGTCTATGTAAACCTCCTTGCTATATAAGCAAAAGTTTTAATTTTTCCGCATTTTTGACCTATGATATGATATGATGAAGCTAAGATGCTTGTCTTAGTCCTCTTCGAGGACGACGACGCCGGTAACGACTAGGGTGTACTTTGGGTCATTACAAAAATAATCATTAGTAACGTAGGGTGCCCGTATTTGCTTGTGTATGAACCTAATAAGGTACTTAAAGAAGGTTCATAAAAAGAGAAATGTTTGTTGCGCTTCTCAGTTGATTGTACTCGTCGAAGCACAATAGTCTCTCAAAAACTAATATTAGTACAAGAATAGCTAGAATAAAGTGATTTTCATAGGTTATGTCTGACCCCAAATTTCTTTTCACATTCTGAGCCTTCCAGGTTCAACATTAAAGCTTGCTCACACTAGAAACTGCACAAGTGAAGCCCCATAAACTTCAACTAGGTCATCATACATGACATTGCTAAAATTATTAATGAACATAGCTTGAACTTTCTTATATGTATTTAATTCTTTCTAAAGCATTATAATGCAACATAATTGCATCTTAGCAACACTCTAAGAAATCACTCCAAATTTAGTTCATTCAGATCCTTGTACAACTTTAGCATTCCTACTAGTTAAAAGCATACAACTTTTTAACAAAACTACGAGGTGCATCATCTTGAATCCAATGAAACTAACCTAACGATTCTGAATCTTTCGCTTTATCATCATATACCCTACTTTTTAACACCAAAACAAAAAGATATTATACAATTTCATTTAACTTTCAGGATGGAATTGGATCTATCTTCATAACACCTCCCATTTCTCTCTGTCCGAACTGTCCACCAGATGCATTGTAGGATGACCCTCCACCATTTCTTTTGACTTTTGTTGCCTCCTCTTATCATCCAGAAACTTAGCAAATCTGCAGTATGCTCCGGCATAGTCCAACTTGTCTTTGTTTTGTGGAGAAATAGAGACCAAAGTTGTGCTGTAAAGGTGCAGTGCAAAATTAGATGATTGTTTGTTTCATTTATCTCATTGCATAGGAAGCACCTGGAAACTATGACGGCCCTTTTTTTCTTCAAAACTTCTTGTGTCAGGCATGCTCTTTTAACCACCAACCAAGTAAGGCATTTTACCTTGGTTGGGATGGACTATTCCATAATGTTCTCCATATTTTTGGTTTCCCTCTATACTGTACCCTTTCTTCCATTTTATAAACTCTTTTAACAGAAAATTGCCATCAATATTGTGTTTCCATCTTAATGTATCTGGTTCGATAGTAGTGCCATTGAAATCATCAATCCTATTTAGCAAATAGGCTACTCTATCGATCTCCCAGTCATTTAACAATCTCCTGAAGAATAGGTTCCATCCCTGTGCACTCCACATATCATAAATGGTGCCGTCTGGGTTGTTGCTTAGAATAAACAGTTCTGGAAAAATCTCATTAATGGACTTTGCTCCTTCCAAGCATCCTTCAAGAATTTTATTCTTTTCCCATCTCCAACTCTCTTCTGCAAGTTCCCTTCGAGTTTGGGCCATAGAGCGCTAATGGTCTTCCGAACTCCAACTCCATAAGTATTAGTGCTCACATTGGTACACCATATGTTGAGTTCACCAAACTTGTGTCTAATTACCTCCCTCCATAACGCATGATCCTCCCCATTGTATATCCAGAGCCATTTCATCAATAAAATATTATTCTGTGCTCTTAGATTTTTGATTCCCATGCCACCTTGTTCTCTACTATGCATTGTTGTCTGCCAATTGACTAGTTTATATCCTTTGCCCTCTTTACAACCATGCCATAGAAAATCCCTCCTAAGTATGTCCAGCCTTTTCATAACTTTGAGAGGTATGGGAAATAGAGACATTACATACGTAGGAGGTGCATCAAGTACAGAGTTGATAAGGATGACACTCCCTCCTAGTGATATGTACGGTGCCTTCCACCTAGCCAATCTTTTTTCAGTTTTCTCTAATATTCCATCCCACATTTCCCCTGCCTTGTGTTCACCACCCAGAGGCATACCAAGGTATGGAGTTGGCATATTTTCAACTTTGCACCCTAAAATAATTGCAAGATTTTGGATATTTGGCACCTCTTTTTATCAGGAACAAACTGGTTTTCCCCCAGTTAACTTTCAAGCCAGAAGAAGCTTAAAAAATAGTCAAAATCATTATGATGTAACTTATTTGTTCAACCTTTGGCTCACAAAATATCACTATGTCATCTGCATACTGTCGGTGACATACCTCTATTATTTCCCCTCTGCTATTTCCTATCTCAAACCCTTTAATCCATATATTTTGTAAATCTATCCTCATCATGCCATTAGATCCCTCCATTGCTATTATAAAAAGGAAAGGAGACAGAGGGTCACCTTGTCTAAGACCCCTTTAAGAACAAAAAAAAACTACAGGTTCACCATTCACCAAAATAGAGAACTTGACAATTTTAATGCAAAAGTCAATCCATTTCAACCAATTCTCACCAAAGCCCATTTGACTGAGAGTATTCAACAGGAATCTCCGATTAACATGATCATATGCTTTTTCTATGTCTAGCTTACACATGACACCTGAATTTTCCCCTTTAAGTATTGAGTCCACACACTCACTAGCAATAAGGATTGCGTCTATGATCTGTATTCCTTTTATAAATGCCATCTGATGGTTGTTAACTAAGTTGTTAACAATCTTCTTGAGTCTTTCAGCCAATATATTTGCCACAATATTATATATTCCACCTATGAGAATTATAGGTGTGAAATCTTTCAACTCTGAAGCTCCAACCTTCTTTGGGATCAAGGCTATGAACGTTGCATTGATTCTTTTCTCAAACTTCTGATATTCATAGAAATATTGGAGAGTCTTCAGTATGTCCTCCTTTATAAGTTCCCAGAAAGGCAAATAAAAGGACATAGGAAATCCATTCGGCCTTGGTGACTTCTCCATAGCACACAATATAATCCCTTATAAGATTTCATCCTCTTCAAATTGTCTTTGTAGATCCTCATGTTCTTCTGCAGATATCCTTGTAGCTTCATGTAACACTAATTCTGGCCTCCACTATTTTGCCTTCATATATAGGTTCTAGTAGTAATTTTGAATAGCTTCTTTGATATCCTCGGCATCTGTCACCTCCATCCCATCCACCTTCAAGTTATCTATGGAGTTTACCCTTTTGTGAGTTGTAGCTATCCTATGAAAGTATTTTGTATTTTTGTCTCCCCCTTCTCCAAGTATAAGATCCTCCATATAAAAGAGGACTCACAAGCTTCATCTCTTCAATGCAATTAGAGAACTCAGACATTGCTTCATTTATTCTGAAACAATTTGTTCTTTAATTGGGGTATCTGATTACATTAAAATCACCTCCCACCACCCAAGGTCTTGCACATCTCCCCCCGCTCAATATAGCTCCCCCCCATAACTCTCTTCTTTCCACTCTTTTGCAATCAGCATACACTGCTGTTACAAACCAAAAAAATCAGAATTTTCCCCTGACATTTTACAAGTTATGCTTTGGTTGCCATGTTCTACCATTTCCCCTTTCCAAACTCTCCTGTCCCATAAAATAATTATTCCCCCCCCTCATCTACTATATGCCTCTAAATGATCTCTCCCACCATATATTGTCCCAGATACTATGTATGAGTTTATGTATATTTCCTTCCAACTTTGTTTCTACCAAAATATACACATTTTTACTCCATTGATTAATCAGATTCCTTACCACCACCCTCTTTCTTTTGTCCTTAAGTCCCCTCACATTCCAATACACGATTTCTATCCTAGTCTATGCATAATGGTTAGTCTCCTCCTACTTATTCTAGGTTCGCCATCCTTGAATTTCATATCCAACATTAAATTCTTGATCTATTTTGGAATTATGTTATTGTTGCTATTTAATGATCTACCCTGTCCTGCGTATCTCTCCAAATATATCTTTTGATCCAGCTTCATACACAAAGCTTAAGCCTTTTTTCACATCCCTTTATAGTTGCTTCAAAGAATTGCCCTAATTTGATCACATTAAGGTGTACCCAGATTGTAGGCCTTGTCTCTATCATCTCTTCTGTGAGATTTTCTTTGATGCTTAATGGTTCTGGTTCATTGTAAGTGACCAGTTGATTCTCAAAACTTTCTAGAAAGGAAGAATTTACCCCGCTCATACAATAACTATTTGTCTCCCCTTCAAAAGCTATGTTATCTTTTTCTTAAGTCATGTCATCTGCCCGAGCCTCCTCGATTCTCTAATTTCTGGTTTTTGGTTTCCTTCTTCCATTTGCATGTGTTTTCCCAATTCTCAATTCATTATAGAGTGCTTAAAAAGATGTTTTGATTCTCCCCAATTTGAGTTAATGAAATCAGAAAAATGCTCTGTGAACATAGAAGTTTTGGGCTTGCTAGAAAAGCCCAAACGTTGTGTGAGACGGGCTTGTGTTTTATTCAGATTTAAAGTATGCTCAGGGGCCCACTTTAACTAGCCATGTGTCTATTTCCCTTTTCTTGTACCCCTTCCTTGTGAACCTCAATATCCGTTGTTTTCTTTGTTGTTGGACCTTTACCTCTTTCTAACACTATTTCTGTCTTCTAGCAGCATAGATCTGTCTTTTGTACCATCAAGCAGTATGTCACTATCACCTAGATCTTCTCTCTTCTCCACCTCCATCAATCTATATGTCACCGACGACTCCACCCATATCGGCAGTGAGTATATCAAATATTTATCGACGATCTCAATCTTTGTGGGGATCTTCTCCCTTGGTCCTCTAATTCTGATTCTTGCCCATCTCAGATAATTTTTTTATTTTTGTCTCCTCTTCAGTTTCTAGCCACCCCCCATATTCATCACCTATATTTTCCATCACCTTGTTGTTCCAAGCTGCAATTGTAGCCGTAAAACCCTAATCCAAAACCAATCAAACCTTTTTTCATCTGGGAGGGCTCCTACTGAAGGAGACCACCACTCCAGCTTCAAAGTCAGACCTTGTCTCTTTCATTCACCCTTGATAACATGTCTAGCCATTCTTATGGTCTGAAAGTCAAACCTAAAGAGAAAACCACTCATGTCGTACACCTAACATTATGAGATCCTTTCCACGTTTGTTGGGCCCATTTGCACACTTCATTTCGAATTGGCATATTTCCTTCTCTACAAAACCTGCCCACAAGACATCTTCGTAATTGGTTGCTATCATCTACATCTAAAGACACCGTCAGCCTTGAATTCTCATTGGCTACATTTATTTCACTTTTGCTCCATTTACTATTGTGCACAACTCCCTTGTTATCTCCCTTCCCAGCTATTGTATTGGGATTGAATTCCCTTTTTGTAATAAATTCTCCTTTCTTCTCTACTTTTCTCTCAATGAAGTTTTCCACTCTTGTTACCAGACTGCCCCATCACTCATTAAATGTATTTTCTGGAATAATAATTATTGGTCTACTCTGCCCGTTCACTGTAATAACATAAATAAATAGCCCATACTTATTGAACTTCAGGGAATAATAAATATATGTTGAAAAGTCTCTGTATCTCCATGTTTTGAAGTTTCCCCCCTGCTTTCAGAAGATTCCCTTAATCTTTTGCATAACCAAAATAAAGCTCCCCTACTCAATATCATATGCCTGGTAAATAACCTGATACTCTACACCAACTCAAACCATCTCTCTGAAAAAGATATTCACTCTATAAGATCATAAGATTTTACCCCTGTCTAAAATACAACCTGTTCTCCATGTAAACCTATTCCTTGGGAAAAAATACCTCATCTTTTTCGGCAACTGTACATCCACTTTCCGTCTTAATTTCAAATCTGGGTTTGCTTTTCGCCCAAATTGGAAAAATATGAAAGTCCATCACAATCGATGGAGACCTCTCTAGGTAGGTTTCTGCCGTCGTTTTTTTACCAGAATCCTTGCCCACTTCAGGTGTTTTTTTAGCTCTGTTTCTTCTTCTGTCTTGATCGAACCTCCACACAGATCCCCAATTTCTTGGAAGACCTTCCTAGACCACATATGCAATGGAATACCTACTACTCTAATCCAAGTTTCACGTGCAGTTGAGGAGCTAGGAGTGCATCCTGTTGTTGGGCTCCACCGAATGAAATATGCTACTCTTCCACCTCCATTGGCCTTGGATGATCAATTCCACCATGTATCTACTGGGGAATTAAAAAAGGAACATATCGTTGTTCAATTCATATATGTTGACTCCAAAGACCTTTTTCCAGTTTGTTGAGGACCACTTCCTAATATCCGCCAGAGTTGGTTTCTCCTTCTTGCCTGCAATTTAATATTTTATGAGGCATCTCTTTAGGAGATCTTCCTCCTGAATATTCAGTGGCTTAGTTATCAGAATGCTTCCTTTCTTTGTACTTATCTCATCTCTTCTTAAATTACTGCTCCCCTATTTACCTCAGCATAAGGGTAATCATCCTCCGTCACCCTTGAGAAAGAATGTTCCTTCTCCCTTTGCTGAATCTCTCGATATTTAATACAATATCCATCTGCAAGTTCTGGAATGATTAAGATAAATCTTCCACCACTATTTAAGGTTATTAAGTTCATAAATTTTCCATATTTATTCAGCTTCTTAGTGCAAAAAAGTTATGCCTCTCTTTCTGTTAGTTTCCATCTTCTTGTCTCTTTATTGTGTTCCTTGGAAGCCTCTCTCAGAAACATATCCATTCCATAGTTTTCTTGCTCATAATTGACCTGCTTATTTTCTCTCTACATCTTTCGACCCATTCATACCATTCATACTTGCTCGAGTTCTATCCAGTGATGTCAAAAGACTTGAACCCAGCATTGAAATAAATTCTATTCTCTTCCATCCTAGGTCTAAGGTGTGTACCAATTATCACACTGGGTGATAATTGTTGACTTAGAAAGAAAAGACTAAGATTCCGATGGTTGTTGCCGAAAAGATTGGTTTCTACTGCCCTAGAAAGTAAGACAGAGAAAGTGCATTAGTATTCGTGCCAGGGAGAAAATTATTCTCTCTTTGCTAGATTGTATTCATAGGGTAGTTTTCTGTGAATTATTAAACTGAAATTATGGAAGAAAATTGCCAACATCTCACTTTCAAACAAAATATTATCCTACTAATTCAGGTACTTTCATTACCTCTTTGTATGCTAAGTGTACTACAAGGCACAAAAAATATTTTTCTATGACATTGAGAATATCAACAACCTCATTAATGGTCGATGGTGCATTGGAGGAGGAGATTTCAATGTGATAATGGACCTACTGAAAAGTTTGATGGAAGACTTCATAGAACTTATAAAAGTCTTGATTTTATCAGTACCATGGGATCCTCTTGGGGGTCTAGATTCACGTGCTGTAACAATAAAGACCAAAAAAGAAATATGGAAGAGGTTCGACAGGGTATTCATCAATAATAAGGGGGCACAAGTTTTTTTCCTTTAATATGGTTAAACATCTTGTTAATTGGGTCAACATCTGTTGGTTCAACTGTCATAACAATATTCAAAATTGCATCAGCTGTCATAACTAAATTAACTTCTAAGTGAATGGTTAAAGTGAAAGCATTTGATGAAATGGCTTATTGATGTATTAAATAGCTTATTGAGACTTAAGTTAGACTTCTGCTTTCTCAAACTCTTTTGAATTATGAAATTCTCATTTGAACTCTATACTTCTATTATCTTGTATGATGTATGCTAAGTGGCTTGTGTAGGGCCTCTTGGGGTCATATACGTCATGTTACACCTAGGTGTACTTTGGGTCGTGACATGTATAGGAATACCCGCTACAAACACATGTGTATTTCATAAACCCAGAGATAGATTATAGTACAAAGTCTAATTTTCTTCTTTGATATATTATCCCTATTATAAGTCCTAATAATATTGATATGGTTGCTAGCATAAAGACATACACATTACTTATCCTAATTTCAAAATAAAAAACGAATGAAATATATGACTAAGAACATCTTATTGGTTGTATTCGTTTCCAAGAAGAAGTGCACAAAAAGGTCATGAAAGAATTGAATATGTACAGATTACAGTAACGTAAGCGGAGTATTTATTAGCATGACCTCTGGAAAAAATTATTTTAATTAAAACCCAATTTGAAAGAGGGCAAACTTAAAATTTACAAAGTTAAGACAACCTCAGTCCTACTCACACACAATTCCAAACTGAATTTTGTTTTGCAATTTTGGTGACATAATAAATTGGTTTTGAAAGACTCGTTGACAGATGTGCTCTTCCTTTTCTGCATGCGTTATATTTTTTACATAACCCCTATTTTCTTTATTCTCTCTCTCACACTCTCTCTTACTTGTTCTTTGTACTAGCATCACCTTTTAGGTCTTTTTGTACTTTCATTTTTTTAATGTTCTTTTGGGTTTTAGATAGTAAAAAGCTTTGTTTGTGTTTCTCTACTTGTTCTTTGTGTGATGTGAACAACCGAAATGGATGCCCTGGCCCGTGCTTCTGTATATGAGGAGGAAGAGCACAACAAAAGACTTTTTGAAGCTGGTAATGAGCTGCTTCAAAGGCTTATTTTTTTCTAAAGAGGAGCTTCTGGAGAAACTTGATATGACAGCCTTCTCTTTTTTCTTTCCATCTTCTTATCCGCTTTAACCTATGAAATAAATAGTACATAGAGAACAAGGGGCTCAATTTATATGTGATATTCTGAAACTTGTTTTCCCCACTGTGATTAAAGCTTCTATGCAAATGTGTGTTGCCTTAACAATGTTATTTTTAACTTGTTTAATTTCTTTATAACTAACTTCCTAAACTAGTTGAAATTTATTTCCTTTATTTGGTTACTATTCAATGGAAAAATTTAGTTGTTCAATTGATTTACTACCTAAATTTTCAACTTACTAGGGGGGAGGGGGTTGTGTAAAAAATGATCTTTTTCAGTGTATGTAGTGTAGATTGATAATGATTTGCATCCGGTAATATTCGGATAAGCACCCCTATTGAGTAAATATATTTATTTTATGCCTCAATTATAATAAATGATCATTCACTAGGGGTGCTTATTAGAAGCGCACTTGTTGAAAAACATGATCAATCTTCACTATATACATTGGAAATGATCATTTTTTACAAGGTGGAAATCAAACCCCAGTGATAAGTTAAAAATTTAGATACAATTTAAAAACAAAACCTTTCCATAGTACAATAACTAAATAATGGAAATAAATTTCAAACAAGTTTATGAAGTAAGTTATAAAGAAATTAAACAAGTTACAAATAACAGTGTTGAAGTAACAGACATTTGCATAGAAGCTTTACTAGCAATGGGGAAAAAAGCAAAAAAAGAATGTTTAAGAATCTCATAGAAAAATTGAGTCCCCTTTGTCGATATGTACTTTTTATTTCATAGGTTTAAGTAGATAAACATATGGAAAGATAAAAGAAAAAACTTTCACATCAAGTTTCTTCGAGATCTCCTCTTTAGAAGAAGGGGGCATCTACAACAACTCATTATCACCGTCAAAAAGCCTTTTGTTGCCCTCCTCCTCCTCAAACACAGAAGCACAAGCCAGGGAATCCATTTACTTTTCTCACAACACACAAAGAACAAGAAGAGCACTCCAACCAAACCATTTAAGTCTTTAAAACCCAGAAGAAAATCAAAGAAGAGAATGGAAGTACAAAAATACCTAAAAGGTGATGCAGTACAAAGGACAAGTAAGAATGAAAGAAAAGAGGGATTATATGATGGATGTAACACATGTAGCAGAGGCAGAACACATCTGTCAATGATTCTTTCAAAACCCACTAACTAGATCATCAACGTTACTAAACAAAACTCACTTCGAAATTATGTATGAGTAGGACTGAAGTTGTCTTAACTATGTAAATTTTAGTTTTGTCCTCTTAGAATTGAGTTTCAGTTAAAAGAATTTGCTCCGGAGGGCATGCTAATAAATACTCTGCTTACATTGTTGTCATTTGTACTCATTGAATTCTTCCCTGTTTTTTTTGTACTTCTGCTAGGAAGCGAGCACAACCAATAAGCTGCTCTAAGTCTTAGACTTCATTCATTTTATTTTAAATTTTGCATAAGTAATGTTTATGGCCTTGTTCAAGCAACTATATCCACATCAGGACTTACAATAGGTATAATATACTAAAGAAGAAAATTAGACTTTGTCCTATAATCTATCTCTGGGTATTTGAAATAGACATGCATTTGCAGCAGGTTTTACTATAGTCTGTATCATCAGAATTATTGTAGACTACGAAAAAAAAATATGAGTATATGAATAAAATATATATTGCTTAATATAGAGAAAGAAAGGAAAAACGGAGTAAATCAATTTTGTTGCCACCTAGAACCTATGGGGACTTTTTGGAAAAGAAACTGAGTAACACCTTAGATTTTGGAAAAGAAAGAAAATGACTTTTTGGACTATAGTATGGTTCTCCCATCTACCGTATGGAGTTGGAAAAAATACATTTCTAAAATCATGTCCTAGTATATCTTTTTACGATTTACTCGGCGACCCGTCATTCCATGTATGAGTCGTAGATGGTTCTACGAGTCGTAGACTATGTCCGTCAAAAGTTGGTCAAATTAGGGTCTCTGATCATTTTCACGGTTGACCAGGATGGTCCGTTGAAAGACTTATGGACTGTAGTTCCAAACTGTAGAGGGTCAATATTTATTCTTTGAGTATTTTGAGTCTTTTCCCTAATTGATTAATGTCTAAGCTTGGTCGTTTTGGTCCCAATATTAAGCCCTATAAGTACCCCCTAATTCCTAAAACTACCATTTTGAATTATTCACCTAAACTCTGGAATTCCGTCCCCTAATTCTCTCAAGACTAAGGAAGAAAAAGAAGATTTAGGGTTCATCCAAATCTCCAATTCTCCATACTTTGTAGGCTTTTAGAACCAAGGTGTGTTAGTATTCACCTATGGAGTTCTTTCCTCCATAGGGTTCCTAAAATCTCCATTACAAGATTAATTTCTCAATTCAAAGTTAGGATTTTATTCAATCTTCGTGGGTTATTTTCAATTATGATCCAATTGATTGTTTTCTATCTTTTTCTGCATGAATTGAAGTAATTATATTTTTTAGAGTTGAATTCACATGAAATCTTGCATGACCCATGAATTTTAGATCAAGAACACATGATTAAGCTTATGAACTATGTAATATGAATTTATATAGATATACATGTTCTTCCAATGGAATTGATATAAATGATTTAAGTTTGTATTGAGAGTAAAGCATTGATGTTGTTGATGTGAAAGGTCATTTTCACATATAGAATTTATAAGATTGAGAGGTTTTCTCACCTAGGTTAAATCAAGATTAAGGAGCTATTCTAAATGAACTTTAGCTTGGATTGGTTGCTTAATTGTATCTTTCCATGGATAATACAATGAATATGATAAATGACTATTCCATGAGATTTATACTTAGCACTGAGAAAATATTGAGATGGAAGCTCTCCCGTTAGTAGACGTCGGGTTTCTGGTAGCAATCTCCTTATTCCATAACTATGTGCCAACATTGGATTGTCTTAGATAGACATTAGCTAGTAGATCCACTTTAGCTCAAGTTTATGGTTCCTTACCTTGGCAAGTAAGGGCATCTTTATGTCCATTATCTTGTATAATGTATGATAAGTGTCTTGTATAGGGACTTTTGGGGTTCTATACATTATATTATGCCTAGAGTATACTTTGGGTCGTGACAAGGGATCCCATGTATTAAATGATCTTAAAGGTTTAAGGAACAGATCATCGGCTCCTGTTCAGAGACAAACTTAGTTGGAAAGTTTAACCAAAACCACTTATTTGAGTTTGGAATATGTATAAATCTACAAAATTAAGTATTTTCAAAGTAGCACGCACATATACAAAACTTACTGATAAAGATGTCAAAGGGAATCGAACTAATGTTATTTCTCAAAGTACATTGACAAATGAGTAATGAATTTGTAATTAAAGCAATGCCACATATCCAAATGTACATGCTTAAATATAAAAATGAGAAAATAATCATTAGTAACATAGGGTGCCCGTCTTTGCTTGTGTATGAACCTAATAAGGTACTTAAAGGAGGTTCAGAAAAAGAGAAATGTTTATTGCCCTTCTCAGTTGATTGTACCCGTCGAAGCACAATAGTCCTGCCAAAAACTAATACTAGTACAAGCATAGCTAGAATAAAGTGATTTTCATAGGTTATGTCTCACACCAAAGTTCTATTCCCATTCCGAGCCTTCCAAGTTTTTGTTCAACAACATTAAAGCTTGCTCACACTAGAAACTACACAAGTGAAGCCCCATAAACTTCAACTATGTCATCATACATAACATTGCTGAAAGTATTAATGAACATAGCTTGAGCTTTCTTATATGTATTTAATTCTTTCTGAAGCATTATAGATGCAACATAATTGCATCTTAGCAAAACTCTAAGCAATCATACCAAATTTTGTTCATTCAGATTCTTGTACAACTTTAGCATTCCTAGTAGTTAAAAGCATACAACTTTCAAAAAAACTACATCATCTTGTGAATCCAATGAAACTAACCTGACGATTTTGCACTATGTATTAACTCATGTGAACTAGTAGATATACCCTTCACTGGAAGTCCATTCACTTGGTGGAATGTGAGGACTGATGAAGAGTGCATTTTCAAGAGATTAGACAGCGTGTTCACTAATCAAGCTTTGAAAGATTTGGTTGTCAACATGGAGATTCAGCACCTAGCAAGGACTGACTTTGGTGATGCCCCATTACTAGTGACTTGTGGAGGAACTGTTCAGACCTATCCAAACCTATACAGATAAATTACAACATATTTATCCTTTGGTATCAGATTAAGATAATATCATATTAAATGTCATTCCTAGGGAAGAAGATGTCAAAAGAGTAGTTTTGAACTTAATGGGGATAGTGCTTCACTTGGCATATTTACAAAGTGTATCGGGATATTGTTGGGACCGCCATTGTAAATATTGTTCAGGACTTTTTTCAGGACAACTCATTACCTAAATCAATTACTCACACTATTTTGGTCTTATTGCCTAAAAAGGATCACTTCTAGACCTTTTCTAACTTAAGGCCAATTAGTCTAAGTAATTTCATTAATAAGGTGATCTCCCGAATGCATAACAGGATAGAAAAAATATTTTCTAGGTTGATTTATCAAAATTAGTATGGGTTTGTGAAAGTTAGAAATATCTCAAAAATTATGTTGTTGTCACAATCATTTAGGATATAGATAAAAAAGGCATCCATCTAATGCAGCCATTAACCTGAATGTGGCTAAGGCATATGATAGGGTGAAATGGAGTGTTTTTGGTGGAGGTGCTACAAGAGATGGGTTTCAATAATGTTGTGGTTGATATGATTTGGAGATTAACAGAAATATATTTATGATGGCCAAAAATAGATATCCTTGTTTAGAAGGAATAACTCATAATTGGCTAGCAAATAGTACAATTCCTGTAAAATTACACTCCACTGATCACGAACGAAACAGTGTGATGGATGCAACCAGGGATGCGAAGCTATAAGTTTAATACCGATGAGTCTAGCAAGGTCAATGCTGAAATCAGTCCCAAGTCTTATTGTATCAGAATTGCGCAGGGCGACTTTGTATATCCTAAGGCTAAAAGCTTTACTTTATGCTCTGCCGTGGAGGCTGAAGTAAAAGCATTTAAGTGGGGATAAATGCATTTTATGAGGCACAACTATACACCTTTGGTTATGGAAATTGATTCCATACTAATACCGATGAAGTGTGGGAAGTTTCTTGGAATATATCCGTTTATATTGGGGTATGAAATCAAAACGACTAAATAGAAAAATCACAATAGTCTATACATTCAGAGAAGGAAATCAGCTAGCAGAATTTTTTCATTAACTTGGTTGCTAATTTTGCAGGTACAAAGTCGGTAAAATACAATCAAATACAGGAGTTGCCAACAAGCTAGAATAATACTACAGATGGACAAAAATAATGTGCCAAACATCAGAATTAAGGAAGTCCATAACAACAACCATTAGTCTGGAATGACACATCAAGATCAATATAATTGACACAACTTAAGGCATGAAAACAAATAATAGTAAGGATTCTTAAACCTATTGTAAAGTTCTTGGAGCAAAGAAACAAAACCTTGTATGAAGTTCGTAAGGATCTTCCCTGGTTTGAAGCAGTGGTATCAGCTACTTGAAGCTTAACCTGCACAAATTAGGACAATGTTATATATAAACTTTAGTAAAAGGTCGATCGAAGTGTATACTTTGTAAGATTGGTCTTATCTTAACGAGCAATGGTCGAAGAAGTTGGTGGAGCTGAAGAAGTTTTCATTGATGCTGAATCCATGGAGTTCGTGAGAGTTTTGAATGCTTCGACGGATTTCTCTGAAGCCCGACAATGTTACAAAACCACATAGACTCGATGACGATTAGTCAGAGATGCAAAAGCTGCCTCAGGCTAGACGAGAAGCTCGAATCGATCTGCGATTTAGGGAAGCGGTATCTTCATCTCTAGAGATTGGAAGATGCATAGTCTAGTTTACTTTATGTTTTTTTGTGGTTTCATTTTGTTATTCTTTTGGCTTAGGTCATTTGAGTCGAAGTAGATGATACCTTGTGGTTATTTTAATAAAAAGAAGGAATGTCAAACCTAGTCTTTTGATGCGACACCATCTTGATTCAACAGACGATATACCTAAATCCTTCAGAAGAAGCTCCTTGGATCAGCCATGTATATCAAACACCTCCACTGCAATCACAACTACAAAATGGAAAAGGGAGTCACAAGAGGAAGGATAGGGATGAAACTAGTACTGTCTTACCTTTGTGAGCTGATAGAATTTCCCCTAATCCATGGCGGTATGAAATTCGTCACCCAGAGCCAAAGTATGAACAAAGAAAGGGAGAAGGGAGCTGGGAACATGACTGCGGCGGAGGTAAGCTGAGAAGGAATAGGAAAGAAAAACCCTATTTTGGGGGAAATGAGTACTTTGTCCTAGAATTAGTGGCTTATATTTCCTAATTTGGGTTATTCAAGTATTTATGTATTTTGGAATCCTAAGCCCCTCATATTTTATTTGAAGTGAAATAAAAGGACCACTTATCAAAATTTTAAACTAAAAAAAATGGGATGACATAAATCATCGAAAATCAAATTACTAAATTAGATTAGGATTAATTGAATTGAATATTGATTTAATTTAAGTATATACTTGAATTGTTTATTATATATACATGGCTTATGTTAATAAGTGTATTGATGTATTGATCGATATATGAGGTCAAATTCAGAATGTTAGAGCTTGAGTCTGCAGATCTAATGACTACATATGATTTCTTTAAAATCTAACTTGTTAAATATTAGACAAAATTCTGAAGATATTTGAAAGATAAGAGGGGACAGTGAATTAAAATAATTGTTCAGTCGACTGCCTATGTGTAGTAGTCGACTTCCCTGTAGGTTAGTTCAACAAATTATAAAGAGATAATTTGCTGAAAATAAATGAACACAGAAAGTTTTATACTGGTTCGGATCACCAATGTGGTGCATAGTCTAGTCCCCTTGGGTTTCAAGGGTTCCCTTAAGAGCTTGATCAACTTGGTTTTACAGAATAAGTAGTCTTTCGATCCTGTCTGATGTGCAAATCAAATCTTCTAAATTTGACACTACCTCTACTTGTATAACCTACTCTTTGAATCTTTCCTTCTCCTTTTCCTTTACAATTGTTCACTCTTTGTGTACAAAGCTTTATCAAAGATGAAGAAGATTACAAATAAATTTAAGTGAAGTTGTGCACTTCACACGAGAGACAAATGAGGTTTATATAGGATAAGCTCTTGAAAGGAGCCCAAGGGTGTTTAAATCAAGGATCCCAGGTCGTATCCTTGATTTTATTTTAATGATCTTGCTAAATCATGTCTATATCAGATATGTGCTTGATAGAACAAATTTCTACCTTGTGGTTGTTCTTCTCCTACTTTCTGTAGATGTCTGCCCGATATGGTTTCCTTAGTTTGTCTGTGATTTTGTCTGTCGTCATATGCGTCTTGATTGATCTGGAGGATATTCCTAGTGTGATTTTTGATTTTGCGGGTTGTGAGATTTGATTTGATTGGCCAAATATCCATTTTCCATTTGTAACCAGATTTGCCCATAATCAATCTGATTCTTGCAATCTCCCGGATTGATAGTCTTGTGCTAGTGTTTGTATTTCGTTTCTTTTCGTGCATCAAGTGAGTTAGTTAGTAATGCATTGTCATTATTAAAACATTTGATTATGAGGTTAACAATCTCCCCCTTTTTGATAACGACAATATTAAAGGGATACTTCATAAGTTCAGAGATATATATAGATAGCCAGGCAGTAAGAACTTCCCTGAAATTTTGATGAGCTCCCATTGAGTTGAGTGACACAGAATGAGAGCTCCCCCTGAGTTGGAGAGCCTCAGTTTTCTTGAACTAAGCTGAACGGACTGAAACCAGAAACATAGATGAACCAACCATCTCCCCCTTTGGCATAGTAAAAAAGGAAACAAAAAACAAGTTATAGTCCACATAGTAATAAACAACCAAAACAGCAGTAGGAAGGCTAGCAACCTTTAATATACAGTCCAGAGTGAGCAGGGACATAACCCTATAGAAATAGTCCAAAAGAGAGAGCAAAAGGAAGTCATCACAGGTCTAGCGATGAGAATCCTAGAAATACTTTAGCGAGTTGATGACCCTTTCACTAAAGGAGTTGTAGGAGTACTCCACATTCTTCGAGAGGTTGGAGTAAAAGGACTGAACAGAGACGGAAACCCCATTGTTAGAGAACTCGACTCCCCGTTTGAGTGAGTCGACTTTGTCACGACCAGGGAGCACCCCCTAGATGTAACCGGTGTTAGCGTCCTATTAGAGGAATTGGACAAGCCCTTAGCATTTGTCATAACATATCACAGGTCAAAATGCGGAAAATTTAAAATTTTTTACATAGTGAAGTATACATAGACCTCTCACATATCATATATGGATTTTACATAGACTCCTCGCTTATTGAAGCTTACATAGGCTTTCCTTTAGACAACATAACTAATACATAGGAAATAGTCTAATAACATTGTCTCACATAAACCATCTAAAGAGTATTACAACATTTGGGCATAGCCCATACTTCAATACAAGGAGCCACATATAGTCTTACATCAATAGTCTCAAAGATAAAGGGATGAAATAGTGTCTTTAGACATAACATCAACATAGCTAGAATAGTGAAATGGTAACATCCTTGATCAGTAAGGTCCTACAAGTAACTTGGGGAAATGTCCAAGTCTTCTTGCAAATTGACCTTCTAAACTTCAATGGCCCAAATCTACATTGTTTGGGAAAAGGGAAAGAATATGGGTTAGTACAACCACATGTACTAAGTATGGAAATATATGCAAGTAAAACCATAGAAATCATGCTAAAAAGGACATTTAGTTCAAAACCATGCTAAGTCACTTTTAAATGCCTTTATGCGCAATTAAGAACATATACAAGCCAATAAATATAATATCACTTAAAACAAGTCCATATTCAACACAAGACCAACATCATAATAAAGTCAAGTCAATATGGATATAATCAACATAAGGTCATATCAACATGAATGGCATCATATTAAGATCATATAGGCATAAATAATTCCAACATAATGTCATAAGAACAATTCATGTAGAAGAGTTCGTAACATCACAACATATAGGACCCTTACTCACAACCCCTTCCCAAGCCTACAAGTGCAATGCTTATGTGAAGCCCCATAACCCCACATAATCAAGTAAACCAAACAAAGGATCATAAGCAATGTCAACGTTTCATATATCTTCATATCATTCATGTTCTTCATTATATATATCAATTTAGACCAATAGCATGTTCGTCATTGAAAATAACACCATATAGGATCATCAACATGTAAAGTCATCATATACATTTCATTCATATCATAAGTACATAAGAACAACCTCCTAGGTTTTCCCTCTAAGGTCAACTTGTGCCATGTATAAGTAGAGTCCCATACCCCTACCTACATTAAGTAGAACCCCTTAAGTCACCCTAGTTAGTGTTCACTTTATTACTTTCATTTTCCTTTCGGGAAAAATCACCTTAAGCGACAATAGACCATGTGAGCTAAACATGAAATTCGGTAATGGCAATCTATACAAGAAGTAATTCAATTATATCATCACTAACCAATTCAACCTCAATTCATAACATAGGGTTTGGGGAAAAGGGTTAAATCATGATTTCTTCTATAGAACTAGGTCAAGGACTAAGAAATACAACAAATAACCAATATTCAATCATAATCTATCAATAATAATCAAAGGAAACCAACATCAAGTCAATTTGAAAGATCAATTTAGGAATTGGAAGAAAACCCAACTTTTAGACATTATTGGAAATCAATTTTGAAGAGCCTCTTGGGGAAAGAGATTCCAAGAGTGAAAAGCTTCCATACCTTAAGATTCCTTAGAGTTTGATGGAGAATAGTTGGAGAGAATTGGGTTTGGGAAATATGGGGTGTTAAGTTAGTTTAATGAGGGTTCGTCCTTATATAGTCCCTCAACTAACTTAATGAACCCTCTCTTAACCCTTAATTAATCACCTAACTAATTAACTAATTAACTCCCTAACTTTTAAAACTTAACAGGAAAACTCGCCCCCAAACCGTGAGACCCCGACCTACTGTACTTAGGCGTCGTTTGGGATAGAGACTGGTATATTTGGATATTTTGCGAAAATAGCTAAGTGTCAACCAACGGAGCCATCGACAGATTGTCGATCAAACGACGACTCTTCATTTGGCTCGTGGATGCACACTGTCCCACATGACAGGTTTGGATCAAATGGAAGGGTCCTCTCCAAGGACCCTTAGAGTGGTCCTCGGGGACTCGCACCCATACATTTCGACCCTAAAGACACTCTTCTATGTATTAACACCTTTTTAACAAATTTCAATTAATTCCGTATCTTAAAACCCCATGAAACATGCCAAGGCACACTAGGACATATTTCACAATTCGCTGGACGTCATGGTCGTTTCTTAACGTTTTGACTCTAACACATCCTAATTGGTTTCAATACATTATTTTAGGCTTAGAAACAGTGTTTCAAGTCTTAGTTCATCTAGTGAGGCTCTAGACTAATTCATGGACTTTCGGAGTATTACAGACTTAGTGGATAAGTCTGTTGACAATAGTTATGCCCTCCTGTTTAATACCTGTCATTGTAATGTAAAGCTTACCGATATCAATACTGGAGTCCTTCTGAAGGTGGAACAACTTTTAAATCGTATCATGATGGTTTCTAGACCACGCTCCACAACCAGGATCCGAGTTTTTAGTTCATCTGAATCCTTGAGCATCAAGGTTGCTGAGTCTGCAAAAATCTTGGATGGTTTTGTTACTGTAAGCCTTTCCTAGATAGAGTCCTTCCGTACCCACTTATTACCAACTTCCACGTATCCCATACTGGAGAACATGCGAGATTCATAGGTGGCATTTATCACAATACGCTTGAATTTTGAAAGATCAATAAGACGGTCCACTAAAATCCGAGATATGAGCAAACCATATGGTAGACTAGAAGTAGGGTTTGATTCCTCGGCACTTTTCCACATGTATTCCTTGAACCAACTGGCCCAGTTGATTCTATACTTTTTGAGGAGACAGTAAATAACGAAGACATCCCTGTTTGAGATGTTATTGAGAGATCCCTTTCTGGGTAGTAGCGTAGTTTCCACAATGTGAGCCAAAATGCAATTTTCAAACACAGAGATAAAGGTCCAAAATAAGATAGACTTGTGTCGGGTTCAGCCACAATGCCCTTAGCACCTTCCAGTGTCACTTCAAAGTTAGCTGGCTATGTGTCATACGAATATGGATTAACCTCAAAGAACTTTGTTCCGAACACATCTTCAAATAAGGGTTCACTTATGACAAGATGGTTTACCAACACGAGTGTTTCTAACTCACCACTATCAGGATATACACGAAGATTTTCATAAAAAAGTTGACCCGCTTGTTTAAACACTTCAAGACCACACATGTAAGTAATAACAATAATTTCTGAGTTTTAAGAAATGGACTTACCGGACAGTGTGAGTTATGCAAATCATTGAGATTCACCACTCTACCTGGAACGATGGGGCGAGATAGAAACCGTTTATACCTATTTTTGTGATCGACTCCCCATAATCGGTACATATCTTCAGAAGATAGAGTTCGAGAAGGAAAGGGTTTTGATTGCTTCGTGCTCTTTGAACTCGTTGCAGAGAGTTTTTGTTTACACGACACATTAGGGGAATTGTGTGATCCATCAAAGGAGTCAGAGGAGAGGGAGAAAACAACAAAGGAATTAGGGCTCGGTCCTTTAAGAGAAGTCATGGAACGAGTTTTTGTCATGAAGAGAGAGAAGGAAGGAAGAAGAAAGCAAAGAGAGAAAAAGTAAGAGAGAAGAGAAAGAGTGAAGAAGGTTTTATGGAGAAGAGAGAAGACAGAGGGAACATAAAAAGAAGGGGCAGAGATTTCACGGGAAGAAGAAACGACGAAGAGCTAAACAAGAACAAACTGGTTAGTGTAAGGAAAAATAAAATTAAAAAAAAAAACAAAAACAAAACTTAAATACGGGAAGTAAATCAAGTCAATGAGGAAATACGGTGATACCTAACCTTTGTCGGAGGCAACAAAATCTTTCTTCAAGCAGTGATTTGGTAAGAATATCCGCTAACTAATTTTCAGAATCAACAAATTCTAATCGAAAGTCACTGTTTTCAACATGATCACAAATGAAGTGATGTTTAATGTTAATGTTCTTATCCCGATAATGATGCACAATATATTTGGAGAGACTAAGGGGTTGTTTGGTAGGGAGTACTAGGAGAAATAGTCCAACTATTATGTGTGTATTATTTAATACTATGTTTGGTAGTAATTTTGGGTCTATGTATTATCAATCCAGGGATTAGTTATGCACCCTACATGGTATTAGAGGGTGTATAATTCCATTTGGTGGTATTAGCTCTAATACCATGAGACTAATCTAGGTAGAGACAAAAATACCCCTCAAATCCTTTTAATCATTTTGTTTATTTTCTTGATTTTATATTTATATTTATACTAATAAATTTATTTAAATAAATTATCTTACAAATTTAATTATTTAGATAAGAATATGGCAGGCAGTGCTTATAATTTCTGCCCAAAAAAGATCAGGTAGGCTTCTATCGAGAAACATTGTTCTTGTTGTATCTTGTAGTGATCTGTTTTTCCATTCAACTACCCCGTTTTGTTGAGGAGATCTAGGTGCAGAGAAGTTCTGAGTGAAATCATTTTGAGTACAAAATTCTTCAAAAGCTTTATTCTCAAATTCGCCACCATGATCACTATGAATAGTAGTAATGTAGTAGCCTGCTTCTCTTTGAATTCATCTACAATAAGCTTCAAAGTTAGCAAAAGCTTCATTTTTATGAGTTAAGAATATTACCACGTAAGCCTTGAGAAATCATCAATAATTACAAACACATATCTCTTACCTCCAATGCTGGCAGTTCGGGTGGGACCAAATAAGTCCATATGAAGGAGTTGTAGGGGTTTAGAAGTACTTACAATGTCTTTTCCTTTGAAATATGAGCTAGTTTTCTTATCCATTTGACATGCGTCACATATGTGATGTTTTTCAAACTTTAATTTTGGCAGTTCAATAACTAGTTCGAGTTTAGATAATTTTTCGAGAGCATGCATACTTACGTGTCCAAGCTTTCGTTACCATAGCCATGGATCGCTTGTAACTGTAGAAAGACAAGTAAGAGAAGGAAAATCGACATTATTTAAAATATAAATATTATTTACTCGGTGAAATCATTTGATGAAATCGCTTATAGATGTATTAGATGGCTTATTGAGACTTATCTTAGACTTCCGCTTTGTCAAACTCTTTTGAATTATGAAATGCTCATTTGAACTTTGTCTTCTATTATCTTGTATGATGTATGCTAAGTGGCTTGTGTAGGATCTCTTGGGGTCATATACGTCATGTTACACCTAGGGTGTACTTTGGGTCATGACATTTATAGTAAGACCCGCTGCAAATGCATATGTATTTCATATACCCAGAGATAGATTATAGTTCAAAGTCTAATTTTCTTCTATGATATTATTCCTAATATAAGTCCTAATATTGATATGGCTGCTAGCATAAAGACATAAACATTACTTATCCTAATTTCAAAATAAAAAAATGAATAAAATTTAAGACTAAGAGCATCTTACTGGTGTATTCGTTTCCTAGCAGAAGTGCACAAAAAGGGCATGAAAGAACTGAATATGTACAGATTACAGTAACGTAAGCGGAGTATTTATTAGCATGACCTCGGGAGAAAATTCCTTTAATTGAAACCCAATTTGAAGAGGGTAAACTTGAAATTTACAAAGTTAAGACAACCTCAGTCCTACTCACACACAATTCCAGAGTGAATTTTGTTTTGAAATGTTGGTGATATATTCAGTGGGTTTTGAAAGACCCATTGACAGATCTGCTCTAGCTTTTATGCATGCGCTGCATTTTTTACATAACCCCTATTTTCATTCTTTCTCTCTTACTTTTCCTTTTTACTGGCATCACCTTTTAGGTCTTTTTGTACTTTCATTTTTTTAAATTTTCTTCTGGGTTTTAGATAGTGAAAAGCTTTGTTTGCGTTGCTCTACTTGTTCTTTGAGTGATATGAGCAAATGAAATGGATGCCCTGGATCGTGCTTCTGTATATGAGGAGGAGGAGGAGGACAACAAAGGACTTTTTGAAGCTGGTAATGAGTTGCTTCAGAGGGTCATGTTTTCTAAAGAGGAGCTTCTGGAGAAACTTGATGTGAGATCCTTTTCTTTTTTCTTTCCATATTTTTATGCGCTTCAACCTATGAAATAAAAAGTACACAGAGAACAAGGGGTCTCAATTTATATATGATATTCTGAAACATTTTTACCCAATATGATTAAAACTTCTATGAAAATGTGTGTTGCTTTAACAATGTTATTTGTAACTTGTTTACTTTCGTTATACTAACTTTCTTAACTAGTGTGAAATTTATTTTTTTTATTTTTTTACTATTCTATGGAAAGATTTAGCAGTTTAATTGAAGTACTACCTAAACTTTCAACTTATTAGGGGGGAGGGGGTTGATTCCTACCCTTGTAAAAAATGATCCTTTTATGTGTATGTAGTGTAAATTGATCATGATTTGCATCCGGTGATATTCGGATAACCACCCCTATTGAGTAAATATTTATTTTATGCCTTCACTAGGGGTGCTTATCAGAAGCGCACTTGATGAAAATCATGATCAATCTACACTATATACATTGGAAATGATCATTTTTTACAAGGTGGGGGGGAATGAAACCCCAGTGATAAGTTAAAAATTCAGATACAATTTTAAAAACTAAAGCATTCCATAGAACAATAACTAAATAAAGGAAATAAATTTCAAATCAGTTTATGAAGTCAATTATAAAGAAATTAAACAAGTTACAAATAACAATGTTGAAGCAACAGACATTTGCATAGAAGCTTTACTAGTAGTGGGCGGAAAAGCAAAAATAATAATGTTTCATAATCTCATAGAAAAATTGAGGCCCCTTTGTCGATATGTACTTTTTATTTCATAGGTTTAAGCAAATAAACATATGGAAAGATAAAAGAAAAGACTCTCACATCAAGTTTCTTCGGAAGCTTCTCTTTAGAAGATGGGGGCATCTAAAGCAACTCATTACCACCTTCAAAAAGTCTTTTGTTGCCCTCCTCCTCCTCAAACACAGAAGCACAAGCCAAGGAATCTATACAGCACACAAAGAACAAGAAGAGACTGAAAACCAAGCCTTTTAAGTCTTTAAAATAGAGAAGAAAATCAAAGAAGAAAATGGAAGTACAAAAATACCTAAAAGGTGGTGTAGTAAAAAGGAAGAGAGAGAGAGAGAGAGAAAAGAGGGATTATATGATGAATGTAACACATATAACAGAGGCAGAACACATTTGTCAATGAGTCTTTCAAAACCCACTGACTACATCATCAACGTTAATGAACAAAATTCACTTCGGAATTATGTATGAGTAGGACTGAAGTTGTCTTAACTTTGTAAATTTTAGGTTTGCCCTCTTAAAATTGGGTTCCAATTAAAGGATTTTTTTCCTGAGGGTATACTAATAAATATTCTGCTTAAATTATTGTCATCTGTACTTATTCAATTCTTCCGTGCCCTTTTTTGCACTTCTGCTAGGAAGCAAACACAACCAATAAGCTGCTATAAGTCTTAGACTTCATTCGTTTTATTTTAAATTTATGATAAGTAATGTTTATGGATTTATGCTAGAAACAATATCCACATTAGGATTTTTAATATGGATAGCATATAAAAGAAGAAAATTAGACTTTGTACTATAATTTTTCTCTGGGTATCAGAAATAGACATGCATTGCAGCAGGTCTTACTATAGATTACGTAGTATAATGCATTGACAGTCTGTGTCATTAGAATTATTATAGATTAAAAGGTTTTCTCACCTAAGTTGAATCAAGATTAAGGAGCTATTCTAAATGAACTTTAGCTTGGATTGATTGCTTAATTGTACCTTTACATGGATAATACAATGAATATAATTAATAATTATTTCATGAGATTTATACTTAGCACTAAGGCTTGCAATTGGACAGGATCGGGTTAATCGGACCGATTTTACCTGAATCGGTAACGGTACCGGGTCTTACCGGAACTAGATTTACCGGAAAACCCAACATGTTCCGCCCTGTCCCTTAGTAACCGGATAGGAACCGGGTTGGACCGGATCGGAATCAGGTCTTACCGGTTCAACCGGTACCGGTATTTTTTTAAGATTTTAATTATTTTAATTATTATATAATATTATATATTTATATTATTAATTAAAAATATTATATTATTAAAAAACATCAATTGAAAACTTTAAACGTTTAGGTAAATTGTAAAGTTTAAAGTTTAAACTTTAAAGTTTATATAAGTTTGAAATTGAATTTAAAATTTAAAGTATATATTGAACATAAGTTTGAAATTGAATTTAAAGTTTAAAGTTTATATTGAATTTAAAGTTTGAAATTGAATTTAAAGTTTAAAGTTTATATTGAATTTAAAGTTTGAAATTGAATTTAAAGTATAAAGTTTATATTGAATTTAAAGTTTGAAATTGAATTTAAAGTTTAAAGTTTATATTGAATTTAAAGTTTTAAATTGAATTTAAAGTTTAAAGTTTATATTGAATTCAAAGTTTGAAATTGAATTTAAAGTTTAAACATTAAAGTTTATATTGAATGTAAACTTGTAAAGTTTAAACTTTAAACCTTAAAATTCAATTTTATATAAATGTTTAAACTCTAAACTAATATTAAAATAATTAACAATTAAATTTGTAAAATGACATGAATTAAATAGAAGAGACTATTTTGAAAGAAAATCAAGGCGAATAGCCGTATATTTATTCAAATAAATAAATTATACAATAAAAATATTAGAAAGAGATAAAGAGTACATAATCTAGGTATTGAATATTAATTATTGTACTAACAATTGCATTTTTTTAAAATTCTTTTTGTAAATATAGTATCATTTGAAAAGAAAGATTTTTTGGAACTTGCATTTGTCGATCTTCTTCCATTGCTTCCATGCCATCATCACTATTCTCACCAAATATTTCATCTATTTGATCTTCTATTTGACTAGTTCGGTGTTTCTTCTTTCTGCATTGATCCAATCTCGAAACAACACCGATATTTCCAAATTGTCCTTTGATAATGAATATCGATGATCTCCAATCATAAATCTCGCCGCACTAAAGGCTTGCTCCGAAGCGACCGATGATGCTTGAATCGCTAGCACATCTCGAACAATCCTAGCAAGGGTTGGAAATTGATTTTCACGATTCTTCCACCATACTAATATTGGAGGTTGAAGTTGTCCTTCTTCATGTCTAATCTTTTCCCGTGCCTGACTGAAATATAAATCAAAATCATTATTAGTAGAAGATTCAAGCTCAAGATATTCATCTATCACTTTTAGGCTTAGAAGATGGAGGTTCAACTATTGGAATATTTATTTCCATAACTTTATATGCATTATATAAATCTCTAACTTTTGTATAAACGCTACTTTTACATTCTTCAACACTAGGAGTTTCATCATCTTTAATTTTTAAATTTACATAAATCTTTTCTACCATTCTTTCAACACCTCTTAATTTATAATTTGGGTTGAAAGTAGTAGCAGTCAAATAGTTTGAGGAATAGGGAAAAAATATTTTTTGAATTTTTCAATCATAAAAGCAAGTGAATCTTTAAATTGATCTTTTCCTTTATATTTTGCAAATTCAGATGAAATAGCATAAATATTTACAAAAACAGAAGAAATAGTAGGATAATATTGACCAGAGCATGCATTTGTTGGTTTATTAAAAACACTTAAAAATTCAACAAGTCCTTTTGTATTTTCTCAATCTTCAAAGCCAATTCTTAAATTCGGGTCCGCATTATGAGCATTAAAACCTAATTGTATCGGCTCTTGATAAATATAAGCAACTTGAAGCATTTCAAATAAAGAATTCCATCTAGTGCATACTTCTTTTGGAACTTTTCTATATGCAAGTCCACATTCATTACAACGGTTTTAAATTTTATAATTCTAGCATTTACTTTAGCTTTAAAAATCCAATTACAAGCAAGTCTAATTTTTTCACAAGAAACTCCAAATTGAGAAATACCATCTTTTACTATTAAATTATACACATGTGCGGCACACTTAATATGAAAAGAATCATTATCAATTGGACAAAGTCTATTTTTAAATAATCAACTACTCTTAAATTATTAGAAGCATTATCTAAAGTGACACTCATTATTTTATCACATATTCTATAATATTGTAAAATAGACCCAACTTTTGATGCTATATAAGAACACTTTTTAGTTTCTTCAACAAATTTATATGCTAATATTCGTTTTTGCATGTTCCATTCATGGTCAATCCAATGGACAGTAAGTGTAAAATAATCGTTACCATTAGGACTACGTCCCATATCAGAAGTAATAGATAATCTACCATTATAATAAGCAAATAAACAACAAAGAAAATGACAATATTCTTTTTGATATTTAAAAAGATCACTTTTAATTGTATTTATTGGAATACCTTCATAATCTGGGTTATATAATTCTCGAATATAATTAAACCAGGATGTGAAGGGAATGAAAAAGGCAAACCACAAACAACAACCATTTTAGCTAATTCTCTACGATCTTTTTCTTTACTATACGTGCGGTGTGTGATTCGACTAGACCGTGTTAACATATTTAATACACCTTGAACCATATTAGAACCTCCAACTCCCATAGAACTTTCGGGTATGGGTGTTCCATTTCTATTAGCTCTTTCTATATCATCTAGGCGAGCAAATTCTTTATTACACTTTCGTAAATGTGTTCTTAGTCGTCCCGTTCTCCCTTGTGTACCCGTAGTTACATTTTTCATGAACAATTTACATTTAGTGCAAGTAACAGTAGTTTTTTCCTCATTTTGTATAAAAAATTTCCATACTAAAGATCTTTTAACACGTACGGCGGCGACATTTGAAAAAGTAGGTAAAGGGGGGACTTCATTTTGTTCTGGTAATTCGATAACCGGACTAGTAGGGGTAGGAGTCTCTTCATCTTCCTCATTTATTTCTACTTCTTCATCTAATTCTTCCTCAAAATAGTATAACATCTATTTAAAGTCTCATGATCTACTTCATTTTTGGAATTAAATTCAATAGGTCCTGGTGACATAAAAAAAGTTTCATTAACATGAGTATAATCATTAGTATTAACTACAAATCTAGGAGGAAATTTTTTAGAACTAGAACTACTTACTCCTTCCCTAATATTTTTTCTTTCCGACATTGGTCTTTTACTATAATTTTTTCCAAATTCATGTTCAAATTTAAAATAATTAAATATTATGAAAAACAAGCAAGATAATATAATAAAAGAAATAAAACAACTTAATTAATAAACAAGATAAAAAATTAAAGTTGAAGTTGGAACGAATGTACCAATCTACGTAAAAGTAGACGTATAACCAAAACCGGAATTGAGAGATGTCTGTTCTAGCTTCAAAATTCCAATTTACTTCAAATAAATTTTCGAAATCCAAACTCCAAGTCAATATCACAACATAATAATTTACAATCTATGAGATATTTAAAATTGAGAGATTGTATAAGATGTATAAGTAAGTAGTTAGTGAAATTGTGATTTAAAATGGAAAAAGGGTATATTTATAGTGTAAATGTGTTAGAAAGGGGTGGTGGTGGGGGGATTATTTGACCATTTTGGGACCCATTCTAACGGATAGAAGGGCCCAACGATCGAATTAACGGATACTTTAAAAATAAAAAATAAAAAAACGGGTGAACCGGTGCTTACCGAATCGGACCGGAACGGATCGGAACTGGATCTTACCGAATGTTTCAACCTTATTAAAACTGGGACCCGATTCGATAACCGGTCCGGTATCATGGGAGACCGGTTCCTTACCGGTTCAACCGTACCGGACGGACCGATATTGGAACCGGACAGGAATCGGACAGGACTGGATAAAAACCGGTCCGTTTGCCACTCTTACTTAGCACTGAGAGAATATTGAGCTGGTAAGTTCTCCCGTTAGTAGAGATCGAGTTTCTAGTAGCAATCTTTTTATTC
>CM040623.1:6858832-6908047 GCA_022817965.1 Solanum lycopersicoides
GATTCCTCGGCACTTTTCCACATGTATTCCTTGAACCAACTGGCCCAGTTGATTCTATACTTTTTGAGGAGACAGTAAATAACGAAGACATCCTGTTTGAGATGTTATTGAGAGATCCCTTTCTGGGTAGTAGCGTAGTTTCCACAATGTGAGCCAAAATGCAATTTCAAACACAGAGATAAAGGTCCAAAATAAGATAGACTTGTGTCGGGTTCAGCCACAATGCCCTTAGCACCTTCCAGTGTCACTTCAAAGTTAGCTGGCTATGTGTCATACAAATATGGATTAACCTCAAAGAACTTTGTTCGAACACATCTTCAAATAAGGTTCACTTATGACAAGATGGTTTACCAACACGAGTGTTTCTAACTCACCACTATCAGGATATACACGAAGATTTTCATAAAAAAGTTGACCCGCTTGTTAAACACTTCAAGACCACACATGTAAGTAATAACAATAATTTCTGAGCTTTAAGAAATGGACTTACCGGACAGTGTGAGTTATGCAACTCATTGAGATTCACCACTCTACCTGGAACGATGGGGCGAGATAGAAACCGTTTATACCTATTTTTGTGATCGACTCCCATAATCGGTACATATCTTCAGAAGATAGAGTTCGAGAAGGAAAGGGTTTTGATTGCTTCGTGCTCTTTGAACTCGTTGCAGAGAGTTTTTGTTTACACGACACATTAGGGGAATTGTGTGATCCATCAAAGGAGTCAGAGGAGAGGGAGAAAACAACAAGGAATTAGGCTCGGTCCTTTAAGAGAAGTCATGGAACGAGTTTTTGTCATGAGAGAGAGAAGGAAGGAAGAAGAAAGCAAAGAGAGAAAAAGTAAGAGAGAAGAGAAAGAGTGAAGAAGGTTTTATGGAGAAGAGAGAAGACAGAGGGAACATAAAAAGAAGGGGCAGAGATTTCACGGGAAGAAGAAACGACGAAGAGCTAAACAAGAACAAACTGGTTAGTGTAAGGAAAAATAAAATTAAAAAAAAAACAAAAACAAAACTTAAATACGGAAGTAAATCAAGTCAATGAGGAAATACGGTGATACCTAACCTTTGTCGGAGGCAACAAAATCTTTCTTCAAGCAGTGATTTGGTAAGAATATCCGCTAACTAATTTTCAGAATCAACAAATTCTAATCGAAAGTCACTGTTTTCAACATGATCACAAATGAAGTGATGTTTAATGTTAATGTCTTATCCCGATAATGATGCACAATATATTTGGAGAGACTAAGGGGTTGTTTGGTAGGGAGTACTAGGAGAAATAGTCCAACTATTATGTGTGTATTATTTAATACTATGTTTGGTAGTAATTTTGGGTCTATGTATTATCAATCCAGGGATTAGTTATGCACCCTACATGGGATTAGAGGGTGTATAATTCCATTTGGTGGTATTAGCTCTAATACCATGAGACTAATCTAGGTAGAGACAAAAATACCCCTCAAATCCTTTTAATCATTTTGTTTATTTTCTTGATTTTATATTTATATTTATACTAATAAATTTATTTAAATAAATTATCTTACAAATTTAATTATTTAGATAAGAATATGGCAGGCAGTGCTTATAATTTCTGCCCAAAAAAGATCAGGTAGGCTTCTATCGAGAAACATTGTTCTTGTTGTATCTTGTAGTGATCTGTTTTTCCATTCAACTACCCCGTTTTGTTGAGGAGATCTAGGTGCAGAGAAGTTCTGAGTGAAATCATTTTGAGTACAAAATTCTTCAAAAGCTTTATTCTCAAATTCGCCACCATGATCACTATGAATAGTAGTAATGTAGTAGCCTGCTTCTCTTTGAATTCATCTACAATAAGCTTCAAAGTTAGCAAAAGCTTCATTTTTATGAGTTAAGAATATTACCACGTAAGCCTTGAGAAATCATCAATAATTACAAACACATATCTCTTACCTCCAATGCTGGCAGTTCGGGTGGGACCAAATAAGTCCATATGAAGGAGTTGTAGGGGTTTAGAAGTACTTACAATGTCTTTTCCTTTGAAATATGAGCTAGTTTTCTTATCCATTTGACATGCGTCACATATGTGATGTTTTTCAAACTTTAATTTTGGCAGTTCAATAACTAGTTCGAGTTTAGATAATTTTTCGAGAGCATGCATACTTACGTGTCCAAGCTTTCGTTACCATAGCCATGGATCGCTTGTAACTGTAGAAAGACAAGTAAGAGAAGGAAAATCGACATTATTTAAAATATAAATATTATTTACTCGGTGAAATCATTTGATGAAATCGCTTATAGATGTATTAGATGGCTTATTGAGACTTATCTTAGACTTCCGCTTTGTCAAACTCTTTTGAATTATGAAATGCTCATTTGAACTTTGTCTTCTATTATCTTGTATGATGTATGCTAAGTGGCTTGTGTAGGATCTCTTGGGGTCATATACGTCATGTTACACCTAGGGTGTACTTTGGGTCATGACATTTATAGTAAGACCCGCTGCAAATGCATATGTATTTCATATACCCAGAGATAGATTATAGTTCAAAGTCTAATTTTCTTCTATGATATTATTCCTAATATAAGTCCTAATATTGATATGGCTGCTAGCATAAAGACATAAACATTACTTATCCTAATTTCAAAATAAAAAAATGAATAAAATTTAAGACTAAGAGCATCTTACTGGTGTATTCGTTTCCTAGCAGAAGTGCACAAAAAGGGCATGAAAGAACTGAATATGTACAGATTACAGTAACGTAAGCGGAGTATTTATTAGCATGACCTCGGGAGAAAATTCCTTTAATTGAAACCCAATTTGAAGAGGGTAAACTTGAAATTTACAAAGTTAAGACAACCTCAGTCCTACTCACACACAATTCCAGAGTGAATTTTGTTTTGAAATGTTGGTGATATATTCAGTGGGTTTTGAAAGACCATTGACAGATCTGCTCTGGCTTTTATGCATGCGCTGCATTTTTTACATAACCCCTATTTTCATTCTTTCTCTCTTACTTTCCTTTTTACTGGCATCACCTTTTAGGTCTTTTTGTACTTTCATTTTTTTAAATTTTCTTCTGGTTTTAGATAGTGAAAAGCTTTGTTTGCGTTGCTCTACTTGTTCTTTGAGTGATATGAGCAAATGAAATGGATGCCCTGGATCGTGCTTCTGTATATGAGGAGGAGGAGGAGGACAACAAAGGACTTTTTGAAGCTGGTAATGAGTTGCTTCAGAGGGTCATGTTTTCTAAAGAGGAGCTTCTGGAGAAACTTGATGTGAGATCCTTTTCTTTTTTCTTTCCATATTTTTATCGCTTCAACCTATGAAATAAAAAGTACACAGAGAACAAGGGGTCTCAATTTATATATGATATTCTGAAACTTTTTACCCAATATGATTAAAACTTCTATGAAATGTGTGTTGCTTTAACAATGTTATTTGTAACTTGTTTACTTTCGTTATACTAACTTTCTTAACTAGTGTGAAATTTATTTTTTTATTTTTTACTATTCTATGGAAAGATTTAGCAGTTTAATTGAAGTACTACCTAAACTTTCAACTTATTAGGGGGAGGGGTTGATTCCTACCCTTGTAAAAAATGATCCTTTTATGTGTATGTAGTGTAAATTGATCATGATTTGCATCCGGTGATATTCGGATAACCACCCCTATTGAGTAAATATTTATTTTATGCCTTCACTAGGGGTGCTTATCAGAAGCGCACTTGATGAAAATCATGATCAATCTACACTATATACATTGGAAATGATCATTTTTTACAAGGTGGGGGGAATGAAACCCAGTGATAAGTTAAAAATTCAGATACAATTTTAAAAACTAAAGCATTCCATAGAACAATAACTAAATAAAGGAAATAAATTTCAAATCAGTTTATGAAGTCATTATAAAGAAATTAAACAAGTTACAAATAACAATGTTGAAGCAACAGACATTTGCATAGAAGCTTTACTAGTAGTGGGCGGAAAAGCAAAAATAATAATGTTTCATAATCTCATAGAAAAATTGAGGCCCCTTTGTCGATATGTACTTTTTATTTCATAGGTTTAAGCAAATAAACATATGGAAAGATAAAAGAAAAGACTCTCACATCAAGTTTCTTCGGAAGCTTCTCTTTAGAAGATGGGGGCATCTAAAGCAACTCATTACCACCTTCAAAAAGTCTTTTGTTGCCCTCCTCCTCCTCAAACACAGAAGCACAAGCCAAGGAATCTATACAGCACACAAAGAACAAGAAGAGACTGAAAACCAAGCCTTTTAAGTCTTTAAAATAGAGAAGAAAATCAAAGAAGAAAATGGAAGTACAAAAATACCTAAAAGGTGATGTAGTAAAAAGGAAGAGAGAGAGAGAGAGAGAAAAGAGGGATTATATGATGAATGTAACACATATAACAGAGGCAGAACACATTTGTCAATGAGTCTTTCAAAACCCACTGACTACATCATCAACGTTAATGAACAAAATTCACTTCGGAATTATGTATGAGTAGGACTGAAGTTGTCTTAACTTTGTAAATTTTAGGTTTGCCCTCTTAAAATTGGGTTCAATTAAAGGATTTTTTTCCTGAGGGTATACTAATAAATATTCTGCTTAATTATTGTCATCTGTACTTATTCAATTCTTCCGTGCCCTTTTTTGCACTTCTGCTAGGAAGCAAACACAACCAATAAGCTGCTATAAGTCTTAGACTTCATTCGTTTTATTTTAAATTTATGATAAGTAATGTTTATGGATTTATGCTAGAAACAATATCCACATTAGGATTTTTAATATGGATAGCATATAAAAGAAGAAAATTAGACTTTGTACTATAATTTTTCTCTGGGTATCAGAAATAGACATGCATTGCAGCAGGTCTTACTATAGATTACGTAGTATAATGCATTGACAGTCTGTGTCATTAGAATTATTATAGATTAAAAGGTTTTCTCACCTAAGTTGAATCAAGATTAAGGAGCTATTCTAAATGAACTTTAGCTTGGATTGATTGCTTAATTGTACCTTTACATGGATAATACAATGAATATAATTAATAATATTTCATGAGATTTATACTTAGCACTAAGGCTGCAATTGGACAGGATCGGGTTAATCGGACCGATTTTACCTGAATCGGTAACGGTACCGGGTCTTACCGGAACTAGATTTACCGGAAAACCCAACATGTTCCGCCCTGTCCCTTAGTAACCGGATAGGAACCGGGTTGGACCGGATCGGAATCAGGTCTTACCGGTTCAACCGGTACCGGTATTTTTTTAAGATTTTAATTATTTTAATTATTATATAATATTATATATTTATATTATTAATTAAAAATATTATATTATTAAAAAACATCAATTGAAAACTTTAAACGTTTAGGTAAATTGTAAAGTTTAAAGTTTAACTTTAAAGTTTATATAAGTTTGAAATTGAATTTAAAATTTAAAGTATATATTGAACATAAGTTTGAAATTGAATTTAAAGTTTAAAGTTTATATTGAATTTAAAGTTTGAAATTGAATTTAAAGTTTAAAGTTTATATTGAATTTAAAGTTTGAAATTGAATTTAAAGTATAAAGTTTATATTGAATTTAAAGTTTGAAATTGAATTTAAAGTTTAAAGTTTATATTGAATTTAAAGTTTAAATTGAATTTAAAGTTTAAAGTTTATATTGAATTCAAAGTTTGAAATTGAATTTAAAGTTTAAACATTAAAGTTTATATTGAATGTAAACTTGTAAAGTTTAAACTTTAAACCTTAAAATTCAATTTTATATAAATGTTTAAACTTAAACTAATATTAAAATAATTAACAATTAAATTTGTAAAATGACATGAATTAAATAGAAGAGACTATTTTAAAAGAAAATCAAGGCGAATAGCCGTATATTTATTCAAATAAATAAATTGTACAATAAAATATTAGAAAGAGATAAAGAGTACATAATCTAGGTATTGAATATTAATTATTGTACTAACAATTGCATTTTTTTAAAATTCTTTTTGTAAATATAGTATCATTTGAAAAGAAAGATTTTTTGGAACTTGCATTTGTCGATCTTCTTCCATTGCTTCCATGCCATCATCACTATTCTCACCAAATATTTCATCTATTTGATCTTCTATTTGACTAGTTCGGTGTTTCTTCTTTCGGCATTGATCCAATCTCGAAACAACACCGATATTTCAAATTGTCCTTTGCTAATGAATATCGATGATCTCCAATCATAAATCTCGCCGCACTAAAGGCTTGCTCCGAAGCGACCGATGATGCTTGAATCGCTAGCACATCTCGAACAATCCTAGCAAGGGTTGGAAATTGATTTTCACGATTCTTCCACCATACTAATATTGGAGGTTGAAGTTGTCCTTCTTCATGTCTAATCTTTTCCCGTGCCTGACTGAAATATAAATCAAAATCATTATTAGTAGAAGATTCAAGCTCAAGATATTCATCTATCACTTTTAGGCTTAGAAGATGGAGGTTCAACTATTGGAATATTTATTTCCATAACTTTATATGCATTATATAAATCTCTAACTTTTGTATAAACGCTACTTTTACATTCTTCAACACTAGGAGTTTCATCATCTTTAATTTTTAAATTTACATAAATCTTTTCTACCATTCTTTCAACACCTCTTAATTTATAATTTGGGTTGAAAGTAGTAGCAGTCAAATAGTTTGAGGAATAGGGAAAAAATATTTTTTGAATTTTTCAATCATAAAAGCAAGTGAATCTTTAAATTGATCTTTTCCTTTATATTTTGCAAATTCAGATGAAATAGCATAAATATTTACAAAAACAGAAGAAATAGTAGGATAATATTGACCAGAGCATGCATTTGTTGGTTTATTAAAAACACTTAAAAATTCAACAAGTCCTTTTGTATTTTCTCAATCTTCAAAGCCAATTCTTAAATTCGGGTCCGCATTATGAGCATTAAAAACTAATTGTATCGGCTCTTGATAAATATAAGCAACTTGAAGCATTTCAAATAAAGAATTCCATCTAGTGCATACTTCTTTTGGAACTTTTCTATATGCAAGTCCACATTCATTACAACGGTTTTTAAATTTTATAATTCTAGCATTTACTTTAGCTTTAAAAATCCAATTACAAGCAAGTCTAATTTTTTCACAAGAAACTCCAAATTGAGAAATACCATCTTTTACTATTAAATTATACACATGTGCGGCACACTTAATATGAAAAGAATCATTATCAATTGGACAAAGTCTATTTTTTAAATAATCAACTACTCTTAAATTATTAGAAGCATTATCTAAAGTGACACTCATTATTTTATCACATATTCTATAATATTGTAAAATAGACCCAACTTTTGATGCTATATAAGAACACTTTTTAGTTTCTTCAACAAATTTATATGCTAATATTCGTTTTTGCATGTTCCATTCATGGTCAATCCAATGGACAGTAAGTGTAAAATAATCGTTACCATTAGGACTACGTCCCATATCAGAAGTAATAGATAATCTACCATTATAATAAGCAAATAAACAACAAAGAAAATGACAATATTCTTTTTGATATTTAAAAAGATCACTTTTAATTGTATTTATTGGAATACCTTCATAATCTGGGTTATATAATTCTCGAATATAATTAAACCAGGATGTGAAGGGAATGAAAAAAGGCAAACCACAAACAACAACCATTTTAGCTAATTCTCTACGATCTTTTTCTTTACTATACGTGCGGTGTGTGATTCGACTAGACGTGTTAACATATTTAATACACCTTGAACCATATTAGAACCTCCAACTCCCATAGAACTTTCGGGTATGGGTGTTCCATTTCTATTAGCTCTTTCTATATCATCTAGGCGAGCAAATTCTTTATTACACTTTCGTAAATGTGTTCTTAGTCGTCCCGTTCTCCCTTGTGTACCCGTAGTTACATTTTTCATGAACAATTTACATTTAGTGCAAGTAACAGTAGTTTTTTCCTCATTTTGTATAAAAAATTTCCATACTAAAGATCTTTTAACACGTACGGCGGCGACATTTGAAAAAGTAGGTAAAGGGGGGACTTCATTTTGTTCTGGTAATTCGATAACCGGACTAGTAGGGGTAGGAGTCTCTTCATCTTCCTCATTTATTTCTACTTCTTCATCTAATTCTTCCTCAAAAGTAGTATAACATCTATTTAAAGTCTCATGATCTACTTCATTTTTGGAATTAAATTCAATAGGTCCTGGTGACATAAAAAAAGTTTCATTAACATGAGTATAATCATTAGTATTAACTACAAATCTAGGAGGAAATTTTTTAGAACTAGAACTACTTACTCCTTCCCTAATATTTTTTCTTTCCGACATTGGTCTTTTACTATAATTTTTTCCAAATTCATGTTCAAATTTAAAATAATTAAATATTATGAAAAACAAGCAAGATAATATAATAAAAGAAATAAAACAACTTAATTAATAAACAAGATAAAAAATTAAAGTTAGAAGTTGGAACGAATGTACCAATCTACGTAAAAGTAGACGTATAACCAAAACCGGAATTGAGAGATGTCTGTTCTAGCTTCAAAATTCCAATTTACTTCAAATAAATTTTCGAAATCCAAACTCCAAGTCAATATCACAACATAATAATTTACAATCTATGAGATATTTAAAATTGAGAGATTGTATAAGATGTATAAGTAAGTAGTTAGTGAAATTGTGATTTAAAATGGAAAAAGGGTATATTTATAGTGTAAATGTGTTAGAAAGGGGTGGTGGTGGGGGGATTATTTGACCATTTTGGGACCCATTCTAACGGATAGAAGGGCCCAACGATCGAATTAACGGATACTTTAAAAATAAAAAATAAAAAAAAACGGGTGAACCGGTGCTTACCGAATCGGACCGGAACGGATCGGAACTGGATCTTACCGAATGTTTCAACCTTATTAAAAACCGGGACCCGATTCGATAACCGGTCCGGTATCATGGGAGACCGGTTCCTTACCGGTTCAACCGGTACCGGACGGACCGATATTGGAACCGGACAGGAATCGGACAGGACTGGATAAAAACCGGTCCGTTTGCCACTCTTACTTAGCACTGAGAGAATATTGAGCTGGTAGTTCTCCCGTTAGTAGAGATCGAGTTTCTAGTAGCAATCTTTTTATTCCATAACTATGTGCCAACATAGGATTGTCTTAGATATATATTTATCTAGTAGATCCACTTTATCTCAAGTTTATTGTTCTTACCTTGGAAAGTAAGGGCATCTTTATGTCCATTATCTTGTATAATGTATGATAAATGTCTTGTGTAGGGCCTTTTGGATTTCTATACGTTATGTTATGCCTAGGGTCTACTTTGGGTCGTGACAAGGGATCCCATGTATGAAACGATCCTAAAGGTTTAAGTAACAAATCATCTGCTCCTGTTCAGAAACAAACTTAGTTGGCGAGTTTAACTAAAACCACTTATTTGAATTTGGAATATGCATACAAAATTAAGTATTTTTAAAGCAGCAAACACACATATAATAAACTTATTGATAAAGATGTCAAAGGGAATCAAACTAATGTCATTTCTTAAAGTACATCGACAAATGAGTAACAAATTTTTAATTAAAGCAATGACAAATATCCAAATGTACATGCTTAAATATACAAATGAGAAAATTGTAACATCCCATAAATTTCAATGACCTATACTAGAGATTAATATGTTTAATAATGATGGGTTTAGACCTAAATAAGTGTAAATAACTTGTTTGAGAAGATTCGGAGCAATAGGATTAAAGAAAAGTCTTAACGTCCGGAAACTAGCGAAATTCAACTATGTTGACGTCCCTATGTTTGGCAAAGGTTTCGGAGGGTCATATGGAGTGCAAAACTTGTAAAAAGACTTTGGTTAGGTCTAGTGTAGTATAGAGAGTTTAAACGTTTGAAAATACACACCAAGGACCACCGAAAGGGTCCTTGGGAAGGACACCAACATGGGTAGGCAGGCTGCCGAAGCAGTCTGCGAAAGTCAAGAACTGGGGGGTTACTGTTTGACGCGGATCTGACACGGAATTCACTGCCTCAACTCAAAATCTGAAAATAAATTGGGTAATTAATCCCGCGATGCGCACCTACTTCCCAGATATCGTAAAAGTCGTATTTTGGGTGTTTTGACTTCCCAAATAAACCCATTTAAGTGAGGGGTCTTTTGGGTAATTTAATGGGTAACTATATAATGTATTAGGGTCAGTTTAAGTCAATTTTATCACTCAAATCAAGTCCCAAAAGTTGAAATAAAAAATCTCTCTCTCTCAACCAAATTCTCTCTTCCTCCAAAACTCCATTGAAGACCATTAGAGCTCAAGAAGAAGATCAAGCCTTCAAGTTTTTCAACCCAATTTCGTGGCTTTCTCATCCATAAGTTATGGTTTCTTTAAATCTTGGGAACCCTTTCCCCAAGAGGTCCTTGAAAAGATGATTTCTAAATCCCCCAAAACAAGGGTTTTTCTCCTCACATGGGTCTTCTTTCTAAAATGAAATTGTCAATCAATTGTGATGAATTATGATGAATTAATGTTGTTTTAGTATGAATTAATGGTTAATTGATAAATTTCTATGTGTTATCCATTGACCCATGTCTTTCCCCTAAATCCCTAATTTCTTGGATTGATTAAGGTGAATTGTTGAGGGTGATGAACATGTCACTTGTTTACTTTGATTTTAGTTATGTTAATACTTCATGAATTTCCCTATTTCATATGTTGATTGTGAGTCTTGGGTATTTAAGTATGAAGTCCCATGAAGGGCAATGATGTATGAACTTGATTCTCCTTTGATCTCAATATGCAAGGTGAAATCTTCTTATGTGATAGTGATGTTATAGCTAATTGTGTTGTTGTGATGTTGGTGACAAGAATCCCTCACCCATAACCCTAGATCTATGAATTGGCTATGAAGTATGTAATTATGTTATGGTATGATCATTATATGATTGAATGTAGTTTCTCATAATTATAATGTTGGGTCTAAAAGCGAAAGGATAGTTCTCACTTGTGATCACCTATGAGCTATTATGATAAGATGTTTACTTAAAGGTCTAAAAGAGACTAATGTGAACTTGTATGATGTTATATGATGATTACTAAAGGGAACAATTGCTTAGCACCGAAAGGGTATGTAAATGAGATGTAGGTCCCACGTTAGTAAGTCCGACCTCCCACATGGGTTTCTTCACGACTAGTAGTGTGGATTCTTAGAGATATGTGTTGTCTCATGAGATGGAAACCTTTATGATTAGTAGTCAAGGTTTCTAGAAACAATCTCCTCGTCCCTTAACTATGTGCCCACATAGTACTCTAGCTTAGTGGATCTACCTAGAATACCTATGTAGGAAGGGTTGCACCTTAGACTAGACTCTCCAAGTTTTGGGTATGCCCTCTAGTTCGAGGATTCTACCAAACACTCTATCTTAGTAGTACTTGTATTGTCTAGTAGACATTCATTTCTTTCCTATTGTTAAAAGATATTGATGTAAGCACTATGTGGCAATTATGGATTTGTATAAGGGCTTTGCCGGAATTGTTTGACTTCGTTAGATGGTTAATTTGAACAAAGTATTAGACTAAATTCCTATGCATTGTTACGGTCTATTGCGAGAATCCTATATATGCTTCCTATGTAGATGTGTATGTAAACCTCCTTGCTATATAAGCAAAAGTTTTAATATTTCCGCGTTTTGGAGCTATGATATGCTATGATGAAGCTAAGAGACTTGTCTTAGTCCTCTTCGAGGCCGCCGCCGCCGGTGACGACTAGGGTGTACTTTGGTTCATTACAAACTTGGTATCAGAGCATGAGGTTAAATCTTCTTAGGATTGATGTCTCATTAAACCACGTCTATGTAGTGTCTTATTCATAATTGTAAAGCGCACTACACTTATGAATGAGAGACTTTGTGATGCTTAGGAACTTTCACTTTTTTGTTATTCCTTAGTCGTGCCTAAGAGTCTTAACTCTATCTAGTCCTTTCTTCTAATCTTTTATTTGTGCTTATAGGCAATGAATACAAGGAGGAACAATGCTCGAAGGGCCGGAGAGGACAATCTGAATGAGTCTATTCCCCCATAAGCTTCTCAAAACCCTCAAGTTCCTATTGAAGAAGGGGCTATGTCAAATGTTGAGATAAGGTCGGCCATTCATAACTTGACTCAATTGTTTCCTACCTAAGTTGCTAGGGATACAAGGGTGCAAGTGAACCCCAATGAAAATACCACCGCTTCAAGGATTAGGGAATTCACAAGGATGAATCCCCTTACCTTCTATGGTTCTAAAGTGGAGGAGGACCCACAAGGCTTCATTTATGAAGTGTTCAAGGTTCTTGATGCTATGGGTGTTTCTTCTCAAGAGAAGGCAGAACTAGCCGCCTACCAACTCAAAGATGTGGCTCAAGTGTGGTATGAGCAATGGAAGGATGAGAGGCCGGTTATAGAAGGTCGTATTACTTGGGAAGCTTTCAAAACGACTTTCCTTGATAGGTTCTTTCCCTTGGAACTAAGGGAGAGGAAACTGCAAGAATAAATCAACCTTCGTCAAGGGGGTATGAGCGTGAAGGAATATAGCCTCAAGTTTACTCAACTATCAAAGCATGCTCCTACTATGGTTGCGGATTCTAGAGCTAAGATGAACAAATTTGTCATGGGGATATACGATCTTGTGGTTAATGAGTGTAGGTCGTCTATGTTGATTCCTAGCATGGACTTCTCTCATTTCATGGTTCATGCCGAGCAAATTGAGGAACAAAAGCTTAAGCAAGTTGGTACGAAGTTGAAGAAGGTGAGAACCAAAGAGGGGAATTCTTCTAAGAATTGGTATGAGATTCAAGACCAACCAAGATTCAAGAAGAGGTTTTCTAATCAAGGATCTTTTAGTGCTCCAAGGGCCAATACGAGTAAGGTGCCTACTCCCAAGCCCCAATAGGGAAAATGTGGACGTTCTTATGTTGATAGGCCTCTTTGTTTTAAATGTGGTAGAAGGCATGATGGCAAGTGTCTTGTGGGCACGGGTAATTGCTATGATTGTGGCAAGAGTGGTCACATGAAGAAAGATTGCCCTATGATGAAGACTCAAGGAGGGGAAAATTCTCAAGCTCAAGCAAGTGCACCAAACCCGGATGCCCCTAAGAAAATCGCTTCTATGCTCTCCAATCCCGAAGTGATCAAGAGAGCTCACCGGACGTGGTCACCGATATGTTAAAATTATTTTCCTTTGATGTATATGCTTTGTTTGATCCAGGAGCTACATTGTCATTTGTGACCCCTCTTATAGCCAGGAAATTTGATATACTACCCAATATATTAGATGAACCTTTTTTCGGTTTCTACCCCGTTGGGTGATTCCGTGGTGGTTAATAGAATCTATAGAGGTTGTCCAATTTCCTTGCCCAATAGAGTTACATTAGTTGACTTGATAAAACTTGATATGCTTGATTTTGACGTCATATTGGGAATGAATTGGTTGCATGCTTGCTTTGCCTCTAGTGATTGTAGGACAAGGGTAGTCAAATTTCAATTTTCAAATGAACCCATTTTTGAGTGGAAGAGAGGAAACTCAAATCCTAGGGGTAAGATCATCTCATGTCTAAAAGCTTCCAAACTGATTTCAAAGGGTTGTCTCTACCACATAGTGAGAGTTTTAGGGATTTTGAATCCGAAGTCCCTCCCATAGAGTCGGTACCCATAGTAAGGGAATTTTCGGTGGTCTTTCCTGATGATCTTCTCGGAATTCCTCCCGAACGGGAGATTGACTTCGGCATAGACTTATTGCCGGATACACAACCTATTTCAATCCCTCCTTATCGAATGGCTCCATCTGAGTTGAAAGTTATAAAGGCTCAACTCAAGGATTTGCTAGATAAGGGTTTTATTCAACCAATCATATCTCCATGGGTTCCCTGGTATTGTTTGTGAAGAATCGATTATCGTCAATTGAACAAAGTCACTATTAAGAATAAGTACCCGCTCCCTAGGATTGATGACTTATTTGATCAACTCTAAGGAGCGAGTTACCTTTCAAAGATTGACTTGAGGTTGGGTTATCACCAACTTAAAGTGAGGGAGGTTGATGTTACAAAAATGGCATTTCGAACAAGATATGGTCACTTTGAATACCTAGTGATGTCATTCGGTCTAACAAATGCCCCGGCGGCATTCATGGATCTTATGAATCAAGTTTTTAGAAACTACCTTGATGTGTTTGTGATTGTCTTCATTGATGACATTTTGATATACTCTAGGAGTGAAAACGATCATATGAGGCATTTTAGGATAGTTTTGCAAGTTCTCAAGGATAATCAACTTTTTGCTAAGTTTAGCAAGTGTGAGTTTTGGTTGAGGTCGGTTGCATTTCTTGGGCACGTTTTCTCTAGTGAATGGGTAGAGGTTGATCCAAGGAAGACGAAAGTGGTCAAGAGTTGGCCGATACCTTTGAGTCCTACCGACATCCGAAGTTTTCTAGGGTTGTTCGGTTACTATAGGAGGTTTGTCAAAGAATTTTCGTCTATCGCTCTCCATTAACGACCTTAACCCAAATGAAGTCCAAATTCGAATGGTCGGAATCGTGTGAAAAGAGTTTCCAATTATTGAAATATAGACTCACCTCTGCTCCGGTATTGACCTTACCAGAGGGTACCGAAGGCTTTGTGATTTATTGTGATGCCTCTCGAGTGGGTCTAGGATGTGTGCTCATGCAACATGGCAAAGTCATAGCGTATGCCTCTAGACAACTCAAGCCACATGAGAAGAATTATGCAACTCATGACCTTGATCTTGCGTCCGTGGTATTTGCTTTAAAAATTTGTAGACACTATCTTTATGGGGTGCATGTAGATGTAATCACCGATCACAAAAGTCTCCAATATGTATTCGCCCAAAAATATTTGAATCTACGCCAAAGAAGATGGTTAGAGCTTTTAAAAGATTACGACATAAGTTTCTTTTACCATCCTGGAAAAGCTAATGTGGTGGCGGATGCCTTGAGTCGAGTGTCTATGGGTAGTGTGGCTCATGTTAATGCTGACAAAAAGGAACTAGTCAAGGATGTTCATAGGTTGTCCCGTTTGGTTGTTCGACTAGAAGAATCATCAAAAGGTGGTTTTATGGTTCGTCATAACTCCAAGTCATCTTTAGTGGTGGATATGAAGTCTAAGCAACATCTTGATCCCCTATTGATGGAGTTGAAAGAGTCGGTCCTTAATAAGAATAACGAATCTTTCTCCCAAGGGGAGGATGGGGTACTTAGGTACCAAGGGAGGTTATGTGTGCCGGATGTGGATGGCTTAAGGGATAAAATCATGGATGAGGCTCATGGCTCCTGATACTCCATCACCCGGGGGACATCAAGATGTATCATGACTTGCATGACATATATTGGTGGAATGGAATGAAAATGGAGGTAGCTAAGTTTGTGTCGAGGTGTCCGAATTGCCAACAAGTCAAAGTCGAGCATCAAGGCCTGGGTGGCTTAACCCAAGATATTGATATCCCCACTTGGAAGTGGGAAGATGTCAACATGGACTTTGTGGTAGGTTTTCCTCGAACACGTCGACAACATGATTCCATATGGGTTATAGTGGATAGGTTGACTAAGTCAGCCCATTTCCTTCCCGTAAAGGTTTCTTACTTGGCGGAGGAGTATGCTAAATTGTATGTTAGAGAGATTGTGAAGTTACATGCGCCCCGTTGTCGATCATTTTGTATAGAGGAGCCCAATTCACTTCACACTTTTGGAGATCTTTACAAAGTGGACTTGGTACGAAAGTAAAGCTTAGAACTGCTTTCCACCCTCAAATGGACAGACAAGCGGAGCGCACCATACAAACTCTAGAATATATGTTAAGGGCTTGCGTGATTGATTTCAAGGGTAATTGGAATGATCATCTACCCTTAATCAAATTCTCCTACAACAATAGCTACCATGCAAGTATCGGTATGGCACCTTTTGAAGCACTTTATGGTAGAAGTTGCCGATCCCCGATTGGATGGTTCGAAGTGGGTGAGTTTGCTCTACTTAGTCCCAAATTGGTGTATGAGGCCACCGAGAAGGTTCGAATTATAAGGAGAGGTTGAGAACGACTTTTTGTTGGCAAAAATCCTATGCCGATAATAGAAAGAGGGATCTTGAATTCGAAGTAGGAGATTGGGTCTATTTGCAAATTTCACCTATGAAAGGGGTGATGAGGTTTGTAAAGAAAGGGAAACTTAGTCCCTGTTATGTGGGTCCGTATGAAATTTTGAAGAGGGTCGGGAATGTTGCCTATGAGTTGAAGTTGCCAAATGAGTTGGCCATGATTCATCTGGTATTCCATGTTTCTAATCTTAAAAAGTGTATAGGTGATCCGGTTTCCATTCTTCCTCTAGAAGGATTGGGGGTAAAGGAGAACCTTTCATATGAGGAGGTCTCGGTTGAGATCTTGGATTGTCAAATTAAGAAATTGAGGAATAAGGAGGTTGTCTCCGTAAAAGTGCTATGGAGGAACCACCTTGTTGAGGGTGCAACATGGGAGGCCGAGGCCAACATGAAGACCCACTATCCTAATTTTTTCCCCTTACTCCTAGCCAAGATTAAGGTTAGTAATTCCTTATATGACTATTATGAATAATGTTGAGCTGCATGTTTTTCTAAAAATATGTGCATATTTTAGTAGAAATTCATGCCTAAGTTAAGTTCTTGTCTTTCCATGAAATATGTTTATTATGTTACCTTTCACTTGAATGTATTGTGTGCAAGTGTTCATGGAAGATTTTAATGAGCATAATTCATATTGTTTTGATAAGAAATCAACATGTCAACTTTTAATGTTCATATTGAGCTCATATTGAAATGGAGAAGGTAGTACCTCCTTATGTGATATGAAAAGTTGAGCTAGTGTTATGATATGTTGTGGGTTAAGTTCCTATTTGTTGATGCTATGTGTATATGTTGAAAGGAGCTCAAATTTTCTCCTATGAGATGTGTCTCATTATGTTATTGTTGGTTGGTTGGCTGCTAGTCTAGAGTCTTTTTCCTTTTTCCAAATAGAAATATTTAGAGTGTCATTCGGGGACGAATGTTCCTAAGGGGGGGGATATTGTAACACCCCGTAAATTTCCATGACCTATACTAGAGATTGATATGTTGAATAATGATGGTTTTATACCTAAGTAAGTGTAAATAACTTGTTTGAGAAGTTTCGGAGCAATAGGATTAAAGAAAAGCCTTAACGTCCGGAAACTAGCGAAATTCAACTATGTTGACGTCCCTATGTTTGGCAAAGGTTTTGGAGGGTCATATGGAGTCCAAAACTTGTAAAAATACTTTGGTTAGGTCTAGTGTAGTATAGAGAGTTTAAACGTTTGAAAATGACACACCAAGGACCACCGAAAGGGTCCTTGGGAAGGACACCAACATGGGTAGGAAGGCTGCCGAAGCAGTCTGCGAAAGTCAAGAACTGGGGGGTTACTGTTTGACGCGGATCTGACACGGACCTCACTGCCTCAGCTCAAAATTTGAAAATAAATTGGGTAATTAACCCCGCGATGCGCACCTACTTCCCAGACATCGTAAAAGTCGTATTTTGGGTATTTTGACTTCCCAAATAAACCCATTTAAGTGAGGGGTCTTTTGGGTAATTTAATGGGTGACTATATAATGTATTAGGGTCATATTAAGTCAATTTTATCACTCAAATCAAGTCCCAAAAGTTGAAATAAAAAATCTCTCTCTCTCAACCAAATTCTCTCTTCCTCCAAAATTCCATTGAAGACCATTAGAGCTCCAAGAAGAAGATCAAGCCTTCAAGTTTTTCAACCCAATTTTGTGGTTTTCTCATCCATAAGGTATGGTTTCTGTCACTCTTGGGAATCCTTTCCCCAAGAGGTCCTTCAAAAGATGATTTCTAAATCCCCCCAAACAAGGGTTTTTCTCCTCACATGGGTCTTCTTTCTAAAACGAAATTGTGAATCAATTGTGATGAATTATGATGAATTAATATTGTTTAAGTATGAATTAATGGTTAATTGATGAATTTATATGAGTTATCCATTGACCCATGTCTTTCCCCTAAATCCGTAATTTCTTTGATTGATTAATGTGAATTGTTGAGGGTGATGAACATGTCACTTGTTTACTTTGATTTTAGTTATGTTAATACTTCATGAATTTCCATATTTCATATGTTGATTGTGAGTTCTTGGGTATTTAAGTATGAAGTCCCATGAAGGGCAATGCGGTATGATCTTGATTCTCCTTTGATCTCAATTATGCAAGGTTAAATCTTCTTATGTGATAGTGATGTTATAGCTAATTGTGTTTTTGTGATGTTGGTGACAAGAATCCCTCATCCCTAACCCTAGATCTATGAATTGGCTATGAAGTATGTAATTATGTTATGGTATGATCATTATATGATTGAATGTAGTTTCTCATGATTATAATGTTGGGTCTAAAAGTTAAATGATAGTTCTCACTTGTGATCACCTATGAGCTATTATCATAAGATGTTTATTTAAAGGTCTAAAAGAGACTAATGTGAACTTGTATGATGTTATATGATGATTACTAAAGGTAATAATTTCTTAGCACCGAAAGTGCATGTAAATGAGATGGAGGTCTCACGTTAGTAAGTCCGGCCTCCCATATGGGTTTCTTCACGACTAGTACAGTGGATTCCCAAAGATATGTGTTGTCTCATGAGATGAAAACCTTCACAATTAGTAGTCAAGGTTTATAGAAACAATATCCTTGTCTCTTAACTATGTGCCCACATAGGACTCTAGCTTAGTGTATTCACATATAATAGCTATGTACGAATGGTTGCACCTTAGGAAAGTGTTAACCCTCTCTTTTCGGTGTGGGGGTAGAACACCGGATTCCATGTAGCTCACATGGTATCATGTCGGTTATGGTATTTATTTCCCTAAAGTAAAAGTATGAACAAGTTGTGTATGTGAACTTCTATTAGGATTTTCCTAAAGGTTACTACATAGTGTGAGGGAGGGTATGGGACTTCTCTTGCACATTGCACATGTGGGATCCAATCGGATGATGCTAGTAATGTTCTTTTATGACTATGATTATGATTATGATTATGTTTATGATTATGTTGATAAGATTTGACTAGTGTTGATATATGAAACATGTTATATATGAGAATATGTTGTAAGTATGAAATGGGTTGCTTAATGTGATACTTAGCTTTGAATAGGGTTATGGGGATTTATTCTTAGCATTGCACAAGTGTTGCTTGAGTTACTTATATGTTGATATGATTATGATGTTCCTTATATGTGTAAATAGAATTGTTGGTCATTGTGCATAGTTTGTACTAAATTGTCCCTTTTCTCATGCATTAATGATTTTTATGCATAGGGACCATACTTAGTACATGTGGTTTGTACTAACCCATATTTCTTCCCTTTTCCCCCAAACATTGTAGGTTCGGGCCGTTGAAGTATCATTGGGGCTAAAGCAAGAAGGCTTGGACTAGACTCTCCAAGTTTTGTGTATGCCCTCTAGTTCGAGGATGCTACCAATCACTCTATCTTAGTAGTACTTGTAATGTCTAGTAGACATTCATTTCTTTCCTATCGTTAAAAATATTAATGTAAGCCCTATGTGGCAATTATGGATTTTTATAAGGGCTTTGCCCGGATTGTTTGACTTCGTTAGATGGTTAATGTGAGACAAAGTATTAGACTAAATTCCTATGCGTTGTTATGGTCTATTGCGAGAAGCCTATGTATGCTTCCTATGTAGACATCTATGTAAACCTCCTTGCTATATAAGCAAAAGTTTTAATTTTTCCGCATTTTTGACCTATCATATGCTATGATGAAGCTAAGAGGCTTGTCTTAGTCCTCTTCGAGGACGACGACACCGGTAAAGACTAGGGTGTACTTTGGGTCGTTACAAAAATAATCATTAGTAACATAGGGTGCCCGTCTTTGCTTGTGTATGAACCTAATAAAGTACTTAAAGGAGGTTCAGAAAAAGAGAAATGTTTATTGCGCTTCTCAGTTGATTGTACTCGTCGAAGCACAATAGTCTCTCAAAAACTAATATTAGTACAAGAATAGCTAGAATAAAGTGATTTTCATAGGTTATGTCTCACACCAAATTTCTTTTCACATTCTGAGCATTCCAGGTTCAACATTAAAGCTTGCGCACACTAGAAACTGCACAAGTGAAGCCCCATAAACTTCAACTAGGTCATCGTACATGACATTGCTAAAATTATTAATGAACATAGATTGAGCTTTCTTATATGTATTTAATTCTTTCTAAAGCATTATAGATGCAACATAATTGCATCTTAGCAACACTCTAAGAAATCACTCCAAATTTAGCTCATTCAGATCCTTGTACAACTTTAGCATTGCTACTAGTTAAAAGCATACAATTTTCAAACAAAACTACGAGGTGCATCATCTTGAAACCAATGAAACTAACCTGACGATTCTTAATCTTTCGCTTTATCATCATATACCCTACTTTTTAACACCAAAACAAAAAGATATTATACAATTTCATTTAACTTTTTGGATGGAATTGAATCTATCTTCATAACACCTCCCATTTCTTTCTCCAAACTGTCCACCAGATGCATTGTAGGATGACCCTCCACCATTTCTTTTGACTTTTGTTGCCTCCTCTTATCATCCAGAAACTTAGCAAATCTGCAGTATGCTCCGACATAGTCCAGCTTGTCTTTGTTTTGTTGAGAAATAGAGACCAAAGTTGTGCTGTAAAGGTGCAGTACAAAATTAGATGATTGTTTGTTTCATTTGTCTCATTGCATAGGAAGCACCTGGAAACTATGACTGCCACTATTTTTCTTCAAAACTTCTTGTGTCAGGCATGCTCTTTTAACCACCAACCAAGTAAGGCATTTTACCTTGGTTGGGGATGGACTATTCCCTAATGTTCTCCATATTTTTGGTTTCCCTCTATACTGTACCCTTTCTTCCATTTTATAAACCCTTTTAACAAAAAATTGCCATCAATATTGTGTTTCCATCTTAATGTATCTGGTTCGATAGTAGTGACATTGAAATCATCAATCCTATTTAGCAAATCGGCTACTCTATCGATCTCTCAGTCATTTAACAATCTCTTAAAGAATAGGTTCCATCCCTGTGCACTCCACATATCATGAATGGTGCCGTCTGGGTTGTTGCTTAGAATAAACAGGTCTGGAAAAATCTCATTAATGGACTTTGCTCCTTCCAAGCATCCTTCAAGAATTTTATTCTTTTCCCATCTCCAACTCTCTTCTGCAAGTTCCCTTCCAGTTTGGGCCATAGAGCGCTAATGGTTTTGCGAACTCTAACTCCATAAGTATCAGTGCTCACATTGGTACACCATATGTTGAGTTCACCAAACTTGTGTCTAATTACCTCCCTCCATAACGCATGATCCTCCCCATTGTATATCCAGAGCCATTTCATCAATAACTATTGTTCTGTGCTCTTAGAGTTTTGATTCCCAAGCCACCTTGTTCTCTACTATGCATTGTTGTCTGCCAATTGACTAGTTTATATCCTTTGCCCTCTTTACAACCATGCCACAAAAAATCCCTCCTAAGTCTGTCCAGCTTTTTCATAACTTTGGGAGGTTTGGGAAATAGAGACATTACATACGTAGTAGGTGCATCAAGTACATAGTTGATAAGGATGAGCCTCCCTCCTAGTGATATGTACGGTGCCTTCCACCTAGCCAATCTTTTTTCAGCTTTCTCTAATATTCCATCCCACATTTCCCCTGCCTTGTGTTCACCACCCAGAGGCATACCAAGGTATGGAGTTGGCATATTTTCAACTTTGCACCCTAAAATGATTGCAAGTTTTTTTATATTTGGCACCTCTTTTTATCGGGAACAAACTGGTTTTTCCCCAGATAATTTTCAAGCCAGAAGAAGCTTCAAAAATAGTCAAAATCATTATGATGTAACTTATTTGTTCAACCTTTGGCTAACAAAATATCACTATGTCATCTGCATACTGTAGGTGACATACCTCCATTATTTCCCCTCTGCTATTTCCTATCTCAAACCCTTTAATCCATATATTTTGTAAAGCTATCCTCATCATGCTATTAGATCCCTCCATTGCTATTATAAAAAGGAAAGAAGACAGAGGGTCACCTTGTCTAAGACCCTTTCAGAACCAAAAAAACCTACAGGTTCACCATTCACCAAAACAGAGAACTTGAAAATTTTAATGCAAAAGTCAATTCATTTCAACCAATTCTCACCAAAGGCCATTTTACTAAGAGTATTCAACAGGAATCTCCGATTAACATGATCATATGCTTTTTCTATGTCTAGCTTACACATGACACCTGCATTTTCCCTTTTAAGTATTGAATCCACACACTCACTAGCAAGTAGGATTGCGTCTATGATCTGTATTCCTCTTATAAATGCAATCTGATGCTTGTTAACTAAGTTGTTAACAATCTTCTTGAGTCTTTCAACCAGTATATTTGCCACAATATTATATATTCCACCTATGAGAATTATAGGTCTGAAATCTTTCAACTCTGAAGCTCCAACCTTCTTTGGGATCAAGGCTATGAATGTTGCATTGATTCTTTTCTCAAACTTCTGATATTCATAGAATATTGGAGAGTCTTCAGTATGTCCTCCTTTATAAGTTCCCAGAAAGGCAAATAAAAGGACATAGGAAATCCATTCGGCCTTGGTGACTTCTCCATAGCATACAATTTAATGCCTTATAAGATTTCATCCTCTTCCTATTGACTTTGTAGATCCTCATGTTCTTTTGCAGATATCCTTGTAGCTTCATGTAACACTAATTCTGGCTTCCACTATTTTGCCTTCATATATAGGTTCTAGTAGTAATTTTGAATAGCTTCTTTGATATCCTCGGTATCTGTCACCTCCATCCCATCCACCTTCAAGTTATCTATGGAGTTTACCCTTTTGTGAGTTGTAGATATCCTATGAAAGTATTTTGTATTTTTGTCTCCATGTTTCAACCATTGTATTTTTACTCTTTACCTCCACGCTATCTTCTCATTTCTTGGAACTTCTTCAAACTCTAAAGCCAAATTTGATTTTTGCATTGCCTCATCATCTGTGAGAGCTCTTTGTTCCTGGATTGCTTCCAATACTGCAAGCTAGTTTAAAATATTACCCTTTCTTTGTTTCCAGTTGCCCCTGTTGTTTCTACTCCACTTCTGTAACTTTTCTTTTAGCATCTTCATTTTCTCAACTAAGATATAGTCAGGCCTTCCCTCAACAACAAAAGTTTCCCACCACCGTTGTACCTTTTCTTTGAACCCTTCTACCCTCAGCCACTAACTTTCAAATTTGAAGTATTTTTTCTTGAAGGTCAACTCTCCACAAGATATCATGATTGGGTTGTGGTCAGATCCTTTATTTGGTAATATTGCATATTTGATGAGAGTAAACTGCTCTTCCCATGATGAAGAGTATAAGAATCTATAAATTCTTTAGACACTTCTATGATTCTCCCCCTTCTCCAAGTATAAGATCCTCTATATAAAAGAGGACCCACAAGCTTCATCTCTTCAATGCAATTAGAGAACTCAGACATTGCTTCATTTATTCTGAAATAATTTGTTCTTTAATTGGGGTATCTGATTACATTAAAATCACCTCCCACCACCCAAGGTCTTGCACATCTCCCCCCGCTCAATATAGCTCCCCCCCCCATAACTCTCTTCTTTCCACTCTTTTGCAATCAACATACACTACTGTTACAAACCAAAAAATCAGAATTTTCCCCTGACATTTTACAAGTTATGCTTTGGTTGCCATGTTCTACCATTTACCCTTTCCAAACTCTCCTGTCCCACAAAAAAATTATCCCCCCCCCCACGCCCGGCTAGTATATGCCTCTAATTGTATCTCTCCCACCATATATTGTCCCAGATAGTATGTATGAGTTTATCTATATTTCCTTCCAACTTTGTTTCTACCAAAATATACACATTTTTACTCCATTGATTAATCAGATTCCTTACCACCACCCTCTTTCTTTCGTCCTTAAGTCCCCTCACATTCCAATACACGATTTTTATCCTAATCTATGCATAATGGTTAGTCTCCTCCTACTTATTCTAGGTTCGCCATCCTTGAATTTCATATCGAACATTAAATTCTTGAGCTATTTTGGAATTGTGTTATTGTTGCTATTTAAGGATCTACCCTGTCCTACGTATCTCTCCAAATATATCTTTTCATCCAGCTTCATGCACAAATCATAAGCCTCTTTTTCACATCCCTTTATAGTTTCTCCAAAGACTTGCCCTAATTTGATCACATTAAGGTGTATCCAGATTGTAGCCCTTGTCTCTATCATCTCTTCCATGAGATTTTCTTTGATGCTCAATGGTTATGGTTCATTGTAAGTGACCAGTTGATTTTCAAAACTTTCTAGAAAGGAAGAATTTACCTCGCTCATACAGTAACTATTTGTCTCCCCTTCAAAAGTTATGTTATCTTTTTCTCAAGTCATGTCATCTGCCCGAGCCTCCTCGATTCTCTAATTTCTATTTTTTGGTTCTCCTTCTTCCATTTGCATGTGTTTTCCCAGTTCTCAATCCATTATAGAGTGATTAAAAGTATGTTTTGATTCTCCCCAATTTGAGTTAATGAAATCAGAAAAATGCTCAGTGAACATAGAAGTTTTGGTCTTGCTAGAAAGGCCCAAACGTTGTGTGAGACGGTCTTGTGTTTTATTCAGATTTAAAGTATGCTCAGGGACCCACTTCCACTAGCCATGTGTCTGTTTCCCTTTTCTTGTACCCCTTCCTTGTGAACCTCAATATCCGTTGTTTTCTTTGTTGTTGGACCTTTACCTCTTTCTAACACTCTATTTCTGTCTTCTAGCAACATAGATCTGTCTTTTGTACCATCAAGCAGTATGTCATTATCACCTAGATCTTCTCTCTTCTCTACCTCCATCAATATATATGTCACCGACGACTCCACCCATATCGGCAGTGAGTATATCAAATATTTATCGACGATCTCAATCTTTGTGGGGGTTTTCTCCCTTGGTCCTCTAATTCTGATTCTTGCCCATCTCAGATAATTTTTTTATTTTTGTCTCCTCTTCAGTTTCTAGCCACCCCCACATTCATCACCTATATTTTCCATCACATTGTTGTTCCAGAGCTGCAATGGTAGCCATAAAACCCTAATCCAAAAACAATCAAACCTTTTTTCATCTGGGAGGGCTCCTACTGAAGGAGACCACCACTCCAGCTTCAAAGTCAGACCTTTTCTCTTTCATTCACCCTTGATAACATGTCTAGCCATTCTTCTGGTCTGAAAGTCAAACATAAAGAGGAAACCACTCATGTCGTACACCTAACATTATGAGATCCTTTCCACGTTTGTTGGGCCCATTTGCACACTTCATTTCGAATTGGCATATTTCCTTCTCTACAAAACCTGCCAATAAGATATCTTCGTAATTGGTTTCTATCATCTACATCTGAAGACACCATCAGCCTTGAATTCTCACTGGCTACATTTATTTCTCTTTTTCCCCATTTACTATTGTGCACAACTCCCTTGTTATCTCTCTTCCCAGCGATTGTATTGGGATTGAATTCCCTTTTTGTAATAAATTCTCCTTTCTTCTCTACTTTTCTCTCAATGAAGTTTTCCACTCTTGTTACCAGACTACCCCATCACTCATTAAATGTATTTTCTGGAATAATAATTATTGATCTACTCTTCCCGTTCACTGTAATAACATACATAAATCGCCCATACTTATTGAACTTCAGGGAATAATAAATATATATTGAAAAGTCTCTGTATCTCCATGTTTTGAAGTTTACCCCTGCTTTCAGAAGATTCCCTTAATCTTTTGCATAACCAAAGTAAAGCTCCCCTACTCAATATCATATGCCTGGTAGATAACCTGATACTCTCCACAAACTCAAACCATCTCTCTGAAAAAGATACTGACTCTATAAGATCATAAGATTTTACCCTTGTCTAAAATACAACTTGTTCTCCATGTAAACCAATTCCTTGGAAAAAATACCTCATCTTCTCCGGCAACTGTAAATTCACTTTCCGACTTAATTTCAAATCAGGGTTTGCTTTTCGCCCAAATTGGAAAAATATGAAAGTCCATCACAATCGATGGAGACCTCTCTAGGTAGGTTTCTGCCGTCTTTTTTTTACCAGAATCCTTGCCCACTTCAGGTGGTTTTTTAGCTCAGTTTCTTCTTCTGTCTTGATCGAACCTCCACACAGATCCCCAATTTCTTGGAAGACCTTCCTAGACCACATATGCAATGGAATACCTACTACTCTAATCCAAGTTTCACATGCAGTTGAGGAGCTAGGAGTGCACCCTGTTTTTGGGCTCCACCGAATGAAATATGCTACTCTTCCACCTCCATTGGCCTTGGATGATCAATTCCACCATGTATCTATTGGGGAATTCGAAAATGAATATATCGTTGTTCAATTCATATATGTTGACTCCAAAGACCTTTTTCCAGTTTGTTGAGGACCACTTCCTAATATCCGCCAGAGTTGGTTTCTCCTTTTTGCCTGCAATGTAATATCCTATGAGGCATCTATTTAGGAGATCTTCTTCCTGAATATTCAGTGGCTTAGTTATCAGAATGCTTCCTTTCTTTGTACTTATCTCATCTCTTGTTAATTAGTGCTCCCTATTTACCTTAGCATAAGGGTAATCGTCCTCCGTCACCCTTGAGAAAGAATGTTCCTTCTCACTTTGCTGACCTTTAATGAATCTCTCGATCTTTAATGCAATATCCATCTACCCAACATTTAATGCAAGTTCTGGAATGATTAAGGCCGATCTTCCACCACTATTTAAGGTTATTAAGTTCATAAATTTCCCATATTTATTCAGTTTCTTAGTGCAAAAAAGTTATGCCTCTCTTTTTGTTGGTTTCCATCTTCTTGTCTCTTTATTGTGTTCCTTGGAAGCCTCTCTCAGAAACATATCCATTCCATAGCTTTCTTGCTCATAACTGACCTGCTTATTTTCTCTCTACATCTTTCGACCCATTCATACCATTCATACTTGCTCGAGTTCTATCCAGTGATGTCAAAAGACTTGAACCCAGCATTGAAATAAATTATATTCTCTTCCATCCTAGGTCTAAGGTGTGTACCAATTATCACACTGGGTGATAATTGTTGAGTTAGAAAGAAAAGGCTAAGATTCCGATGGTTGTATCCAAAAAGATTGGTTTCTACTGCCCTAGAAAGTAAGACAGAGAAAGCGCATTAGTATTCGTGCCAGGGAAAAAATTATTCTCTCTTTGCTAGATTGTATTCATAGGGTACTTTGCTGTGAATTATTTGTAACAACCCTAAAATAACGATGCTACGTAATGCTTAAACGTACCTAGAATGCATGGATTAGACCGGGTTCACACGACTTATTGCGCATAAAACCAGACCTCAGAACCTATGCACTAGCAAAGCCAACCAACTTGGTGAGTTATTTGAGATAGGCAAGTTGAGAACTAACCATGTAGGGCACGATTTACCCGGATGAGTCTTACCGGACTTAAAAGGGGTAATATTAGGTTTGGATGGTCTAAGGGTAAAATGGTATTTTCCAGGCTAAGGGTAGTATTGTAATTAACCTAAATAATTAATTAATTAATTAATATGGTTAAGAGGCAATTTGGGTAGAGGTGGCCAAAATTGACCCTTTAAGAAAAATCTTGCTCCACCCAGGTTCGAGCCTTGGTGGAAGCAATGATTTAATTGATTTAATTGTATTTAGTGAATTAGTTAAATTAATTAATATTTAATTTGCTGATTTAAGTAAAGGAAAAATCAGATTTTTAATAAAAAAAGTAATAATAATAAAATTAATAAATAATGAGGAGTCCTAGTTTGACTAAGTCTCCACCTAACTCTCCTAATCCTAATCCTCTCATTCTCACGTCTCTCACTCTCATTCTCACGTTTTTATCAGCAAAAGAACTGAAAATAATAGTTCTTCACTCTTGAAGAACTTACACACAAAAACTCAAACGAAAAGCTAAGCTAAAAACGAAAATCAACAACATTCTTCTCGACGGATTGGGTTTTGGATTTTTGTGGTGAGGCAGTGGTGTCGTGAGAATTGGCAGCATTGAAACAAGTGTTGAACGATATTAAGGTATGGGTTTTCTTCTCTCTTGGTCCCTTTCCCAAGAGACCCCTAAGTTCATCTTAATTCCAGCAAAAAACTAAGGTTGTCCCCGTTGCATGCCCCTGTCATTAGATCCTTTGAAAGATTTAAGTATGCGTTGGTATGACTTCTGGTAGATGATTTTAGGGCTGGTTGTGATTACGTGTTTGAATGTGTATTCGGAATTATATAGAAATTAAAGAAGTGTTTCCGAAAATGTGTGATATGTTAACTTGTGAGTGCACCTGTGTATTGGGACTTGGTCTCGGCTAAGAGCATGAAATTTGGCATGATTAAATTGTTGTATTTTACGTGTATGAATATGTTAAAAACGTGATGTTCATATAAGTTCAAGGTTGCTGAATTAAATGAAAATTCTTGATTGAAAGTAATCTTGAAAATGCACCTAAAGATCTCCCTAAAAACTACTCGAAATGTCTTAATGTCTTAATGTTTAACGTGAAAGAGGGTGAGAAAATGGACTGCAAAAAGATGATTAAATTCTCGAAAGTAACCATGAAAACTTACCTAAAGATTCACTAGATGTTACACGAAAATATATCCTAAATCTAATATTTAAAAGTTGAGAAAAATGGACTGCAAAGAGGGTGAACAAATTTCCAGCATTCTGGAAATTTGTTTTTTTTGGTAGCTTACTGTAAAAGTCACGTTCAAAAAAATATATTTTTTATTGCTTGAGGTCAGTGGGGATTGAACCCAAGACCTCACCATATACATGTTATAAAAAATTTGAATAATAAAATGTGGTAAGGGGGATTCGAAATGGGGTAAAGCTCAAGTGAAAAGTTAAGGGAAAAATGAAAGAAAATGAAGTGAGGCGTGTGGGGTTCGAACCCACAACCTATTGGGCGGATGAAGGAGAGAGGAGAAAAATGATATAAAGAAATAATAAAAATGAGGTATGTGGGATTCGAACCCACAACCTCTTGGCCTAATGAGAAGGTAAGGAGAAAATACAATTAAAATAAAGTGAGGCTGTGGGGGTGCGATCCCACACCCTCTTAATCTAAACTAATGAATCAAGTAAATAAAGGAAAAAAGAAAAGAATGGGGGCGTGGGGATTCGATCTTGGGTTACCCAGGCCGAAATGTTTGAGACAAAAATCAAGAAACATAAGATGAGGTGAGTGGGGATTGAACCCACAACCTCTTGGATATGTGAGAAAGTTAAGAGATAAATTAAGAGAAAAAAATGAGCTTGTGGGGGATTGATCCCACAACCTCCTTGCCTTAAATGAGAAAGAGAGAAGGAAAAGAAAGGAAATATTATGGGAGTAATTGGGATCGAACTAGGGTCCCCCAAATCTGAAAAATACAATTACCAAGTTTAATATAAGATTAAGTGTTGCTCAAGGGATTCGAAATCGGGTTCCCTTGCCCAATTCCGTATTGACACATAAGTCTTACATGATTAAATATTTAATGAATGCTGCCTATAAGAATCAAATTGAGACCTTGACATACTTACAAGATGCATACGTCTTGTACCACATAATCTTGGGCAATATAAATCACTTAAATGAACTATGAATGAAGCCTTATGGCTTGTGTGTGTGGACTCATAAGTCCAGCATACGTTTATAAAGTAAGTGAACCTAAGATGTTATGTGATGAACGATGAGACCCCAGAAGGGTTAAGTAAGAGTGTGAAACACACTAAAAGTCCAAGTGCATTGGCATATGATGAAATGAACATTCACGTAAAAAAGGGTGAGTAATTATGAAGGGCATATGTGCTAAGACTAATGAATGTGGTGACAACATGATAAGAGGCTAATGTGAAACATGAGAACAATCTCAAATGAGCCTAAGTAAATATTACCAAAACGTACTCACCTATGAGAGTGTAAAGTTAATGAAAAGACCAGTCTCTATGAACACTCTAATGAAAGTATTAAAGTTAATGCATACTTAATACTAATGATGAGATGAGAAATCATCTAATGAGAAATGATGTCCTCATGCTAGAAGCCAGCTTCTATGATGTATGAGATGAATGTAATGGAACTTTATACTGAGCACCGATAGGCTAGCTATGAGTGGCGATTCCTTCTTTCGGGAATGCAGAGGTTCGTGTAATTCTCATGAGATGAGACTGTCCGTCCAGACGGGTATAGGTCTCCTTATATCTCCTAGTCTTTGAACCTATGAAGCCAACATAGGGATCTAGCAGGGTTCAATTTCTCTATATACGCTAGCATATTTTTGGTTTCACTTTGGCCGGTGATTCCACCTCTTTTCGGTGTGGGGTAGACACATGATTTCATGGAGCTCACATGATCTATGTCGGTTAAAGTTAAAGTTCCCAAAGAAAGAATGAGGCCAGCCTCATGTAATGCCCACAATGAAATGAACGATACCAAAGATGTTTGGGTAGGATGATCAAGAGGTGAACTAGACTTATGTAATGACACTAAGTCATTCTTAGTCATCGAACAGTGAACCCAATGAGAGTCTTAAACTACATCCTAGGTATAGCTGGTGTTTACACTAGCCTATGAATGAAATGAAATGAAGTACGTATGAATGAATGAAGCAGACTCTGTGTTTGCTAAAGAAGGCTCTCTAGTTGAGGTCCCATATGTTGAGCCCTCATTTTGGGAAGTCCTAATGTTAAGTCCATGATTCCAAGGTCTCATGGCATATGAACGAATGAAATGAAATATGATATGTGCCATATGCAATATGTTATGGTCTATATGAAATATGTTATGTGCTGTGTGCAATATGATACGTATGATGATGCATGTTACTCTCATGGCATGACTTTCCTAATACGATTTTGGCAAGTCCACTGACTTGACTTTCCATAACTCATATCGTTAGGAGAGAGCTATTCTAAATCATGCATGTCCGTGGTGTGTTCTTGCATATACCCATACTTAGTACAAGTGTGTACTAATTCCATATATTTATCTACTTTTAGGTGCAGGTGCAGCTGGACATTAGAGCTTACGAGTCGACGCAGAAGTTAACCGGACGTGGAGCTTTCATCCGGATTTGTTAGGACCTCATGCTTTCGAGGATGCTTACTGGTTTATTCTAGCGTAGAAGTAGGCATGAGCTAGTGGAGTATGTTCCACTAGCGTTTATTTCGTATTTACTTTCAGATGTTGTATTGGTGCCATTTTGGCAACTCTATATTTATGACTATATCTTTCATTTGATTATATTGATTTAGATGGTTGTTGTGAACGCTTAAGAGTTTATGTAGATAGTCTTATACAAGCTCAATGTTTCTCACTATGAAGTTTAAGTAAACAAAAAGTTCGAATTTTCCCTCTAAAATTAACCTAGATGATGTAACGATGACGTATGTAGGCTTGTCTGCGACCTCTGAGAGGTCAACGACGCCGGTTTCGGCTAGGGTCTAGACTCCGGTCGTGACATTATTAAACTGAAATTATGGAAGAAAATTGCCAACATCTAACTTTCAAACTCAAAATATTATCCTACTAATTCAGGTATTTTCATTACCTCTTTGTATGCTAAGTGTACTACAAGGCACAAAAAATATTTTTCTATGACATTGAGAATATCAACAACCTCATTAATGGTCGATGGTGCATTGGAGGAGGAGATTTCAATGTGATAATGGACCTACTGAAAAGTTTGGTGGAAGACTTCATAGAACTTATAAAAGTCTTGATTTTATCAGTACCATGGGATCCTCTTGCGGGTGTAGATTCACGTGCTGTAACAATAGAAGACCAAGATAGAAATATGGAAGAGGCTCGACAGGGTATTCATCAATAATCAGGGGCACACGTTTTTTTCCTTTAATATGGTTAAAAATCTTCTTAATTGGGTCAACATCTGTTGTTTCAACTGTCATAACAATATTCAAAATTGCATCATCTGTCATAACTAATTAACTCCTAAGTGAATAGTTAAAGTGAAAGCATTTGATGAAATGGCTTATTGATGTATTAAATAGCTTATTGAGACTTATGTTAGACTTCCGTTTTCTCAAATTCTTTTGAATTATGAAATGCTCATTTGAACTCTCTACTTCTATTATATTGTATGATGTATGCTAAGTGGCTTGTGTAGAGCCTCTTGGGGTCATATACTTCATGTTACACCTAGGTGTACTTTGGGTCGTGACATGTATAGGAAGACCCGCTGCAAACACATGTGTATTTCATATACCCAGAGATAGATTAGTACAAAGTCTAATTTTTCTTCTTTGATATATTATCCCTATTATAAGTCCTAATAATATTGATATGGTTTCTAGCATAAAGACATACACATTACTTATCCTAATTTCAAAATAAAAAATGAATGAAATATATGACTAATAATATCTTATTGGTTGTATTCGTTTCCAAGAAGAAGTGCACAAAAAGGTCATGAAAGAATTGAATATGTACATATTACAGTAACGTAAGCGGATTATTTATTCGCATGACCTATGGAGAAAATTATTTTAATTAAAACCCAATTTGAAAGAGGGCAAACTTGAAATTTACAAAGTTAAGACAACCTCAGTCCTACTCACACACAATTCCAAACTGAATTTTGTTTTGAAATTTTGGTGACATAATAAACTGGTTTTGAAAGACTCGTTGACAGATGTGCTCTTCCTTTTCTGCGTGCGTAATATTTTTTACATAACCCCTATTTCCTTTATTCTCTCTCTCACACTCTCTCTTACTTGTTCTTTATACTGGCATCACCTTTAAGGTCTTTTTGTACTTTCATTTTTTTAATGTTCTTTTGGGTTTTACATAGTAAAAAGCTTTGTTTGTGTTTATCTACTTGTTCTTTGTGTGATGTGAGCAACCGAAATGGATGTCCTGGCCCGTGCTTCTGAGGAGGAAGAGCACAACAAAAGACTTTTTGAAGCTGGTAATGAGCTGCCTCAAAGGCTTGTTTTTTCTAAAGAGGAGCTTCTGGAGAAACTTGATGTGACAGCCTTCTCTTTTTTCTTTCCATCTTCTTATCCGCTTCAACCTATGAAATAAAAAGTCATAGAGAACAAGGGTCTCAATTTGTATGTGATATTTTGAAACTTGTTTTCCCTACTGTGATTAAAGCTTCTATGCAAATGTGTGTTGCCTTAACAATGTTATTTTTAACTTGTTTAATTTCTTTAGAACTAACTTCCTAAACTAGTTGAAATTTATTTCCTTTATTTGGTTACTATTCAATGGAAAAATTTAGTTGTTCAATTGATTTACTACCTAAATTTTCAACTTACTAGGGGTAGGGGGTTGTGTAAGAAATGATCTTTTTCAATGTATGTAGAGTAGATTGATAATGATTTGCATCCGGTAATATTCGGATAAGCACCCCTATTGAGTAAATATATTTATTTTATGCCTCAATTATAATAAATGATCATTCACTAAGGGTGCTTATTAGAAGCGCACTTGTTGAAAAACATGATCAATCTTCACTATATACATTGGAAATGATCATTTTTTACAAGGTGGAAATCAAACCCCAGTGATAAGTTAAAAATTTAGATACAATTTAAAAACTAAACCTTTCCATAGTACAATAACTAAATAATGGAAATAAATTTCAAACCAGTTTATGAAGTAAGTTATAAAGAAATTAAACAAGTTACAAATAACATTGTTGAAGTAACAGACATTTGCATAAAAGCTTTACTAGCAATGGGGAAAAAAGGAAAAAAAAATGTTTAAGAATCTCATAGAAAAATTGAGGCCCCTTTGTCGATATGTACTTTTTATTTCATAGAAGTAGATAAACATATGGAAAGATAAAAGAAAAAACTTTCACATCAAGTTTCTTCAAAATCTCCTCTTTAGAAGAAGGGGGCATCTACAACAACTCATTACCACCGTCAAAAAGCCTTTTGTTGCCCTCCTCCTCCTCAAACACAGAAGCACAAGCCGGGGAATCCATTTACTTTTCTCACAACACACAAAGAACAAGAAGAGCACTCCAAACCAAACCTTTTAAGTCTTTAAAACCCAGAAGAAAATAAAAGAAGAGAATGGAAGTACAAAAATACCTAAAAGGGGATGCAGTACAAAGGACAAGTAAGAGAGGGAGAAAAGAGGGATTATATGTAACAACCCTAAAAATGAATAGGATCAAGACTTAGGTTTTTCAAGAATGCATGCGATTAGACCAAGGTCCACATGTATTGATACGCGTAGAACCAGACCTCAGAACCCTTACTACGACCAAGCCAACTAACTTGGGGAGTTAATTGATCTTGGAAAGGTTGGAACCAACCATGTGAGGCTCACGAAAACGAAGATTTAATCGAAAGAGTGTTTACCGGACTCAAAAGAAGAAATTTTAAGTTTTGAGGGTCCAAGGGTAAAATAGTCTTTTCCAGGCCAAGGGTAATATTGTAATTACCCAGAGTAATTAATTATTTAATTAATTAAGTTAAAAAAATTAAAGAAATTCGGGTGGGGCAACCCAAAGTGACCCATTTTCGTAAAATGGGGTCACCCGGGTTCGAACCCCACTAGAAGCAAGATTTAACTTGCTTTTATTTTAAAGTGTTAATTTAGTTTTAATAAATGATTAGTAATAGCTGATTTAGGAAAAAGAAATCAGATTTTTTATTAATTTTTGATTAATTAATAAGTTGACTAATTCAAACCCACAAAGTCCTACTTATACTAGACTTCTATCTCCCATTTCCCCACACTCTCTTGCACGATTTCTCTCTCTCTTTCTCACACACTCTCTGGATGCAAACGTGAACAAAAGTCAGAAGAAAACAAAAATTCTTCATGCTTGAAGAATTCACAAGAAAAACACAAAAGAGAAAGCAATTCGGTAACGTTAAGCAAAACATACTACGCTAGTCGGGTGAGGTGTGAGTGTGAGTGTTTGGACTGATTTGTGGAGGAGTTCTTGGGCAGCATTCTGGACATTTAACAAGAAAACAAGGTATGGGTCTTCTTACTCTTGGTCCCTTTCCCAAGAGACCCCTAGGACTCAGTATATTCGGCTCAAAAACTAAGGTTGATTCCCCTGTTGCATGTCCCTGTCATTAGCTCCCAACGAATGTAGGTTGGTATGAATGCTGGTAGACTTAGGATTATGTGATATTTGTGCTGAATATTAATGTATTGGATGCACGTTAATTCATGAAAAGACAACCATGTGTGTGTGTGTTCGAATTAGGAAAGAAACAAAATGTGTTTGGCATGTTTGAGTCTCGGCCTAGGGGCTGGATTTTGTTGATGTTTTGTTGGTTCTTTTACGTACACTAATTGATGTAAAATGTGATGTTCATGTGACGTGAAGTGTGGCTTAATTGAGGAGTAAACATTTTGGTTAAGAGTTCGTGAAAATTTTTATTAACGGACGTACCAAACGTACAATGTATTGTCCTATGAATCTACTAACAAATAGAGATAAAAAAATGAGTAAAGAAGATTACTTTGAATTTCCAGCATTTTGCTAATATGTCTCTGCCAAACTAAGATGTTTCAAATTCCAAGAAAAATAAGGAAAATAAGGTGAGGTCATTGAGGGTCGAACCCGAGACCTCACCCCTTTAAAAATAAAAAAAATGGTTTAATTAAAGAAGAAGAAATTCGTGTGGTGAGGGGGATTCGAACCTATGTTGGCTGGGGAATAAGAGTGAAGAAAAAGAAAACAAGAAATGAGAGGGGTGGGATTCGAACCCACACCCTCTCGGTTAGAAACCAAGGAAAGGAAAAAAATAAAGAAAAGTTTTGAGAGGCGTGGGATTCGAAACCACGACCTCTATGCGGATGAGGGAGATAATATATAAATAAAATGAGGCTGTGGGGATTCGACCCCACAACCTCACAAGTCAACTCAAATAAGTCAACTTTCAAAAAAAGGATAATAAATAAAGAGGTTGTGGGGGTTCGAACCCACAACCTCTCGGCCTAAGCGAATGGAAGGGAGGGGAAATTAAAGGATAATTTAGACACTGGATTTCATGATGCTCACATGATCTATGTCGGTTAAAGTTAAAGTTCCCAATGAATGAATGAGGCCAGGCTCAAATGATAGACATAATGAAATGAATGATATCAAAGGTGTTAGGATAGGATAATCAAAAGGTGAGTTAGATTCAAGTAATGACAGTAGGTCATTCTTGGTCATTGCACAACGAACCTAATGAAAGTCTTAAACTACATCCTAGGTATAACCGGTGGTTACACTGGACTATGAACGAAATGAAATGAAGTACGTATGAATGAATGAAGCAGACTCTGTGTTTGCTAATGAAGACTCCCTAGTTGAGGTCCCATATGTTGAGCCCTCATTTCTGGGATGTCTTAATGTCAAGTCCATGATTCCAAGGTCTCATGGCATATGAATGAATGATATGAACAAAGTTATGTGCTACATGCAAAATGTACTGTATGTTATATGATATGTGCTATGTGTAAATATTATGTGCTCTGTGAAAATGTGAAAAGTATGATGATGTATGTTATTCTAATGGCATAACTTTCCTATTCCAAATCTGGAAAGCTCACTGACTTTCCAAATCCAGATTTGGAAAGATCAGTTACTTTCCTAATTCAAATTAGGAAACTTTCCAAATCTCAATTTAGCAAGTCCACTGACTTGACTTCCAAAAATCATGTTGTTAGGAAAGAGCTATTCTTTCTCATGCATGTCCTTGGTGTGTACTTGCATATACCCATACTTAGTACAAGTGTGTACTAACCCTATACAAACTCTACTATTTTTAGGTGCAGGCACAGGTGGACGGTAGAGCTACAGGATCATCGCTACAGTTATCCGGACGTCCAGCATTCATCCGGTTTTGGTAGGTCCTCATGCTTTCGAGGATGCTACTGTTTATGTTCTAGCTTAGTTTAGGAGTTGATCTAGTGGAGCCTGTTCCACTAGCGTTTCTTTCTTATTTTATTCGGACTATGTATGGGTGCCATTTTGGCAATTATACAATTATGTTATTGAACTATTTCTTTCATTTGATTATCTCTTAATGACTAGATGGTTGATGTTGAACGAATTACGAATGTATTAGAAATGTTTAGTAAGTAATGTTTAGAAACAAAAAGTTTCAAATTTTCTGCTAAAAATTAACCTACGTAAAGTAAGAATGACGTAAGTAGGCTTGTCTACGACCTCTGAGAGGTCAACGACGCCGGTCTCGTCTGGGGTCTAGATTCCAGTCATGACAAAGTTGGTATCAGAGCACTAGGTTAAATTACGAAAATAATAAGTTCACATCAACCACATTGAGTAGTTTCTAAGTCATGGTAGTGAAGTGCACCACTATCCTGAATTAGAGACTGCATGATGCGTAGGAATTTTTCCCTTCTTCTGATCTTATCGTGCTTTTCTAAATGTCTGAATTCTTGGTGTTATGAGCGTGTCTAACATCAATCCTTTTTGTTTTTCCAGAGAATGAACACTAGGAGAGGATTTGGTCAGAGGAGAGGAGGAGCAGCTGCTGGGGGTAATCAGGATCTACCCCAGGCTCCAGCTGAAGGAGTGGCCATGCCTGTTAACCCAGCTGGGTTGACTGATGCTGAGGTGCGGGCATCTTTAGCCCAAATGGCACAGGCCATTACCATGCAAGCCCAGGCTATGACTGCCCAGGTCAACAGACAGGATGTTCAGAGGGAGAACCCACCGGTCCGTAGCATGGCTGACAGACTGAGGGATTTCACGAGGATGAATCCTCCCATTTTCACAGGGGTTAAGACATCGTAGGATCCTCAAGAGTTTGTAGATGAGGTGCATAAAATAATGGTGGCTATGGGGTCCACTGACATTGAGAAGGCTGATCTGGCTTCCTATCAGCTCAAGGATGTAGCACAGACTTGGTGCAAGATGTGGCAAGATAGCCGTGTCTTAGGTGGAGTACCAGTCACATGGGATCTGTTCAAGACAGCATTTCTGGAGAGATTCTTTCCCAGGGAGATGAGGGAGGCCAAGGTTGAGGAATTCATCAACCTCAAACAAGGCTCCATGACAGTCAGGGAGTATTCCCTGAAGTTTGTTAAGCTGTCAAGGTATGTTGTTTTTCCCTAAGTATTTAATAGCAAGAATAAGAATAATACTGAACCTTGTTGGAATCTCCCAGGTATGCTACTTCCCTGGTTTCTAATAGCAGGGATGAGATGAGCAGGTTCCTCACAGGAATCAATGGAGACCTGGAGGAGGAGTGTCGATCTTCTATGCTCCATGATAATATGGATCTTTCCAGATTGATGGTGCATGTTCAGCAGGTAGAGGACAGCCGCAGAAAGAGAGGTGTTCGTGATGCTAGGAGGCCTAGGCCTCAAGATCAGGCAGGACCCAGTCATGGAGGCCACAGGAACAACTTTGGCGTCCGTGAGCAGCCAAGGTTTAAGAAGGGGCTCTCCCACCAAGGGGAGTCAAGTTCATCCAAGAGTCGCTATGATAGGGATTGTGAGTCCAGAGTTAAGAGAAACAATGGAGTAGATACACCTCAGGAGAGGCCACCTTGCAGGAAGTGTGGCAAACTGCATGGAGGAGAGTGTATGATGGGCTCTAATGCTTGTTACAGCTGTGGAAAACCGGGCCACATGGTGAAAGATTGTCCGAATAGGAGGAGTCAAGAACGAGGGACGGAGAGAGTTCAGACTAATGGCCCGAATGAAGAGGCTCCAAAGAGGCAACGATTCTTCGCACTCAAGTCCAGGGGTGCAGGGGAAGGCACTTCTGAGGAAGCCTCGGGTGCGTAAACTTAATTAGCCTTTCATATATTTGACTGTATATGGTGTTTATGCCCTAGTATGAGGTTAATAGGTTTGAAGTCATCATATTGGTTGCTGATGTATATGATTTTTATGTTGACTTTGTGTTGTATCCTTTGATGAGACTAGTTTAGGGAAGAATTCTTTAGTCTATTAATGTAAAGCTACTAGTAGGTTTCAAGGAGGTGTTCCATCATGTTAATATGTGAATAAGATATTCACCAGTGAAAGTATTGAGGTACCTATGTATGCGTAGGTTCTATAGATGACATACTTATTGTTAGTAAAGAGTAGTGTCATTCGGGGACGAATGTTCCTAAGGGGGGATAATGTAACAACCCTAAAAATGAATAGGATCAAGACTTAGGTTTTTCAAGAATGCATGCGATTAGACCAAGGTCCACACGTATTGATACGCGTAGAACCAGACCTCAGAACCCTTACTACGACCAAGCCAACTAACTTGGGGAGTTAATTGAGCTTGGAAAGGTTGGAACCAACCATGTGAGGCTCACGAAAACAAAGATTTAATCGAAAGAGTTTTACCGGACTCAAAAAAGAAATTTTAAGTTTTGAGGGTCCAAGGGTAAAATAGTCTTTTCCAGGCCAAGGGTAATATTTTAATTACCCAGAGTAATCAATTATTTAATTAATTAAGTTAAAAAAATTAAAGAAATTCGGGTGGGGCAACCCGAAGTGACCCATTTTCGCAAAATGGGGTCACCCGGGTTCAAACCCCACTAGAAGCAAGATTTAACTTGCTTTTATTTTAATGTGTTAATTTAGTTTTAATAAATAATTAGTAATAGCTGATTTAGGGAAAAGAAATCAGATTTTTTATTAATTTTTGATTAATTAATAAGTTGACTAATTCAAACCCACAAAGTCCTACTTATACTAGACTTCTATCTCCCATTTCCCCACACTCTCTTGCACGATTTCTCTCTCGCTTTCTCACACACTCTCTGGATGCAAACGTGAACAAAAGTCAGAAGAAAACAAAAATTCTTCATGCTTGAAGAATTCACAAGAAAAACACAAAAGAGAAAGCAATTCGGTAACGTTAAGCAAAACATACTACGCTAGTCGGGTGAGGTGTGAGTGTGAGTGTTTGGACTGATTTGTGGAGGAGTTCTTGGGCAGCATTCTGGACATTTAATAAGAAAACAAGGTATGGGTCTTCTTACTCTTGGTCCCTTTCCCAAGAGACCCCTAGGACTCAGTATATTCGGCTCAAAAACTAAGGTTGATTCCCCTGTTGCATGTCCCTGTCATTAGCTCCCAACGAATGTAGGTTGGTATGAATGCTGGTAGACTTAGGATTATGTGATATTTGTGCTGAATGTTAATGTATTGGATGTACGTTAATTCATGAAAAGACAACCATGTGTGTGTGTGTTCGAATTAAGAAAGAAAAAATGTGTTGGCATGTTTGAGTCTCGGCCTAGGGCTGGATTTTGTTGATATTTTGTTGTTGTTTTATGTACACTAATTGATGTAAAATGTGATGTTCATGTGACATGAAGTGTGGCTGAATTGAGGAGTAAACATTTTGGTTAAGAGTTCGTGAAAATTTTATTAACGACGTACCAAACGACAATGTATTGTCCTATGAATTACTAACAAATGGAGATAAAAAAATGAGTAAAGAAATTACTTTGAATTTCCAGCATTTTGTAATATGTCTCTGCCAAATTAAGATGTTTCAAATGCCAAGAAAAATAAGGAAAATAAGGTGAGGTCATTGAGGGTCGAACCCGAGACCTCACCCCTTTAAAATAAAAAAAGTTTAATTAAAGAAGAAGAAATTCGTGTGGTGAGGGGGATTCGAACCTATGTTGGCTGGGAATAAGAGTGAAGAAAAAGAAAACAAGAAATGAGAGGGGTGGGATTCGAACCCACACCCTCTCGGTTAGAAACCAAGGAAAGGAAAAATAAAGAAAAGTTTTGAGAGGCGTGGGATTCGAACCCACGACCTCTATGCGGATGAGGGAGATAATATAAAATAAAATGAGGCTGTGGGGATTCGACCCCACAACCTCACAGTCAACTCAAATAAGTCAACTTTCAAAAAGGAGAATAAATAAAGAGGTTGTGGGGGTTCGAACCCACAACCTCTCGGCCTAAGCGAATGGAAGGGAGGGGAAATTAAAGATAATTTAGTGTGGCTGAGGGGACTCGACCTCGGGTCCCAAAGCCTCACATGAACCGAAATAATTAAAAAAAACGAAAATGGGGTTGTGGGGGCTTGAACCCACAACCCTCGGCCAACACAAGAGAGATTTTTAGTAGAAAAGTAAACCTTCAATGTAAACATTGTGATTTGACTTAGAGTTAAAATGTCATGACTATTAGTATAAAATCTATTAATAATGTAAATGACATTCAATTGATTCAAGACTTGGGATTCCTTGCCCAAACTTCCGTATTGATACATAAATCATACGTGAACAAAACGTATAAGATAATGCCACCTACTTAGATCTAATTCAAGATCTTGGCATAACTACAAGATACATAAGTCTTGTACTACATAATCTTAGGAATGTAAGAATTACTTAACGAACTATGAATCAAGCCTCATGGCTTGTGTGTATAGACTCATAAGTCTAACATACGTTCAAAAGTAAGTGAACCTAAGATATATGAAATGAAATGATGAACCCTAGAAGGGTTAAGTATGAGTGTAAATACACCAAATGGCCAAGTGCATTGGCATATGATGAGATGAACAATGAAATGATGAAATGAACAATGAAATAATGAAATCCTAGAAGGGTTAAGTAAGGGTGTGAAACACACCAAATGGCCAAGTGCATTGGCATATGATGAAATGAACATTCACGTAATAAGAGGTGAATAACTATGAAAAGCAAAGATGCTAATGATGACGAATGTGGTGACAACATGATATGAGGCTAATGTAAATGATGAGAGCAATCTCAAATGAGCCTAAGTAAATGTTACCAATACGTACTCACCTATGAGAGTGTAAGATAATGAAGAGACCAGTCTCTATGAACACTCTAATGAGAGTATTGAGCTTAACACACTCAATACGAATGATGAGATGAGAAATCATCTAATGAGCTATGATGTCCTCATACTAGAAGCCAGCTTCCATGACGTATGAGATGAATGAAATGGAACTTTATACTGAGCACCGATAGACTAGCTATGAGCGGTGATGCCTTCTTTCGGGAAGGGCGGAGGTTCACGTAACTCTCATGAGATGAGACTGTCCGGCTTGCCGGGTATGGGTCTCCTTATATCTCCTAGTCTTCGAACCTATACTGCCAATATAGGGATCTGGCGGGGTTAAATTCCCATGTACGCTAGCATGTTATTGGATCACTTTGGCCGGTGATTCCACCTCTTTTCGGTGTGGGGGAGACACTGGATTTCATGATGCTCACATGATCTATGTCGGTTAAAGTTAAAGTTCCCAATGAATGAATGAGGCCAGCCTCAAATGATGCACATAATGAAATGAATGATACCAAAGGTGTTAGGATAGGATAATCAAAAGGTGAGTTAGATTCAAGTAATGACATTAGGTCATTCTTGGTCATTGCACAACGAACCTAATGAAAGTCTTAAACTACATCCTAGGTATAACCGGTGGTTACACTGGACTATGAACGAAATGAAATGAAGTACGTATGAATGAATGAAGCAGACTCTGTGTTTGCTAATGAAGACTCCCTAGTTGAGGTCCCATATGTTGAGCCCTCATTTCTGGGATGTCTTAATGTCAAGTCCATGATTCCAAGGTCTCATGGCATATGAATGAATGATATGAACGAAGTTATGTGCTACATGAAAATGTACTGTATGCTATATGATATGTGCTATGTGTAAATGTTATGTGCTGTGTGAAATGTGAAAAGTATGATGATGTATGTTATTCTCATGGCATAACTTTCCTATTCCAAATTGGAAAGCTCACTGACTTTCCTAATCCAATTTGGAAAGATCATTCTTTCCTAATTCAAATTAGGAAACTTTCCAATCTCAATTTGGCAAGTCCACTGACTTGACTTCCAAAAATCATGTTGTTAGGAAAGAGCTATTCTTTCTCATGCATGTCCTTGGTGTGTGCTTGCATATACCCATACTTAGTACAAGTGTGTACTAACCCTATACAAACTCTACTATTTTAGGTGCAGGCACAGGTGGACGGTAGAGCTACAGGATCATCGCTGCAGTTATCCGGACGTCCAGCATTCATCCGGTTTTTGGTAGGTCCTCATGCTTTCGAGGATGCTACTGTTTATGTTCTAGCTTAGTTTAGGAGTTGAGCTAGTGGAGCATGTTCCACTAGCGTTTCTTTCTTATTTTATTCAGACTATGTATGGGTGCCATTTTGGCAATTATAAATTATGTTATTGAACTATTTCTTTCATTTGATTATCTCTTAATGTAGATGGTTGATGTTGAACGAATTACGAATGTATTAGAAATGTTTAGTAAGTAATGTTTAGAAACAAAAAGTTTCAAATTTTCCGTAAAATTAACCTATGTAAAGTAAGAATGACGTAAGTAGGCTTGTCTGCGACCTCTGAGAGGTCAACGACGCCGGTCTCGTCTGGGGTCTAGATTCCAGTCGTGACATTATATGACGGATGTAACACATGTAGCAGGGGCATAACACATCTGTCAATGATTCTTTCAAAACTCACTAACTACATCATCAACGTTACTAAACAAAACTCACTTCGAAATTATGTATGAGTAGGACTGAAGTTGTCTTAACTTTGTAAATTTTAGGTTTGCCCTCTTAGAATTGAGTTTCAATTAAAAGAATTTGCTCATGAGGGCATGCTAATAAATACTCTGCTTACATTGTTGTTATTTGTACTCATTGAATTCTTCCCTGTTTTGTTTTTGTACTTCTGCTAGGAAGCGAGCACAACCAATAAGCTGCTCTAAGTCTTAGACTTCATCCGTTTTATTTTAAATTTTGAATAAGTAATGTTTATGGCTTTGTGCTAGCAACTATATCCACGTTAGGACTTACAATAGGGATAATATATTAAAGAAGAAAATTAGACTTTGTCCTATAATCTATCTCTGGGTATTAGAAATAGACATGCATTTGCAGCAGGTCTTACTATAGTCTACATCATCAGAATTATTGTAGACTACGAAAAAAAATATGAGTATATGAATAAAATATATATTGCTTAATATAGAGAAAGAAAGGAAAAACTGAGTAAATCAATTTTGTTGCCACCTAGAACCTATGGGGACTTTTTGAAAAAGAAACTGAGTAACACCTTAAATTTTGGAAAAAAAAGTAAATGACTTTTTGGACTATAGTATGGTTCTCCCATCTACCGTATGGAGCTGGAAAAAATACATTTCTAAAATCATGTCCTAGTATATCTTTTTACGATTCACTTGGCGACCCGTCATTCCATGTATGAGTCGTAGATGGTTCTACGAGTGGTAGACTGTGTCCGTCAAAAGTTGGTCAAATTAGGGTCTCTGATCATTTTCACGGTTGACCTGGATGGTACGTTCAAAGACTTACGGACTGTAGTTCCAAAGTGTAGAGGGTCAACATTTATTCTTTTAGAGGATTTTGAGTCTTTTCCCTAGTTGATTAATGTCTAAGCTTGGTCGTTTTGGTCCCAATATTAAGCCCTATAAGTACCCCCTAATTCCTAAAACTACCCTTTCTGAATTATTCACCTAAACTCTGGAATTCCGTCCCCTAATTCTCTCAAGACTAAGGAAAAAAAGAAGAGTTAGGGTTCATCCAAATCTCCAATTCTCCAATCTTTGTAGGCTTTTAGAACCAAGGTGTGTTAGTATTCACCTATGGAGTTCTTTCCTCCATAGGGTTCCTAAAATCTCCATTACAAGATTAATTTCTCAATTCGAAGTTAGGATTTTATTCAATCTTCGTGGGTTATTTTCAATTATGATCCAATTGATTGTTTTCTATTTTTTATGCATGAATTGAAGTAATTATATTTTTTATAGTTGAATTCACGTGAAATCTTGCATGACCCATGAATTTTAGATCAAGAACACATGATTAAGCTTATGAACTATGTAATATGAATTTATATAGACATACATGTTCTTCCAATGGAATTGATATAAATGATTTAAGTTTGCATTGAGAGTAAAGCATTGATGTTGTTGATGTGAAAAGTCATTTTCACATAAAGAATTTATAAGATTGAGAGGTTTTCTCACCTAAGTTAAATCAATATTAAGGAGCTATTCTAAATGAACTTTAACTTGGATTGGTTGCTTAATTGTACCTTTCCATAGATAATACAATGATATGATAAATGACTATTCCATGATATTTATACTTAGCACTGAGAAAATATTGAGATGGAAGCTCTCCCGTTAGTAGACGTCGGGTTTCTGGTAGCAATCTCCTTATTCCATAACTATGTGCCAACATAGGATTGTCTTAGATAGACATTAGCTAGTAGATCTACTTTAGCTTAAGTTTATGGTTCCTTACCTTGGCAAGTAAGGGCATCTTTATGTCCATTATCTTGTATAATGTATGATAAGTGTCTTGTGTAGGGACTTTTGGGGTTCTATACATTACATTATGCCTAGAGTATACTTTGGGTTGTGACAAGGGATCCCATGTATTAAATGATGTTAAAGATTTAAGGAACAGATCATCGGCTCCTGTTCAGAGACAAACTTAGTTGGAAAGTTTAACCAAAACCACTTATTTGAGTTTGGAATATGTATAAATCTACAACGTTATGTATTTTAAAAGTAGCACGCACATATAAGAAACTTACTGATAAAGATGTCAAAGGGAATCAAACTAATGTTATTTCTCAAAGTATATTGACAAATGAGTAATGAATTTGTAATTAAAGCAATGCCACATATCAAAATGTACATGCTTAAATATAAAAATGATAAAATAATCATTAGTAACATAGGGTGCCCGTCTTTGCTTGTGTATGAACCTAATAAGGTACATAAAGGAGGTTCAGAAAAATAGAAATGTTTATTGCCCTTCTCAGTTGATTGTACCCGTCGAAGCACAATAGTCCTGCCAAAAACTAATACTAGTACAAGCATAGCTAGAATAAGTGATTTTCGTAGGTTATGTCTCACACCAAAGTTCTATTCCCATTCCGAGCCTTCCAAGTTTTGTGTTCAACAACATTAAAGCTTGCTCACACTAGAAACTACACAAGTGAAGCCCCATAAACTTCAACTATGTATAATAGATGACATTGCTGAAAGTATTAATGAACATAGCTTGAGCTTTCTTATATGTATTTAATTCTTTCTGAAGCATTATAGATGCAACATAATTGCATCTTAGCAAAACTCTAAGAAATCACACCAATTTGGTTCATTCAGATTATTGTACAACTTTAGCATTCCTAGTAGTTAAAAGCAAACAAATTTCGAACAAACTACATCATCTTGTGAATCCAATGAAACTAACCTGATGATTTTGCACTATGTATTAACTCATGTGAAACTAGTAGATATACCTTCACTGGAAGTCCATTCACTTGGTGAAGTGTGAGGACTGATGAAGAGTGCATTTCAAGAGATTAGACAGCGTGTTCACTAATCAAGCTTTGAAAGATTTGGTTGTCAACATGGAGATTCAGCACCTAGCAAGGACTGACTTTGGTGATTTTGTAACGGCAGAAAGACAAATAAGAGAAGGAAAATCGACATTATTTAAAATAAAATATTATTTACTCGGTGAAATCATTGATGAAATCACTTATAGATGTATTAGATGGCTTATTGAGACTTATGTTAGACTTCCGCTTTGTCAAACTTTTTGAATTATGAAATGCTCATTTAACTTTGTCTTCTATTATCTTGTATGATGTATGCTAAGTGGCTTGTGTAGGGACTCTTGGGGTCATATACGTCATGTTACACCTAAGGTGTACTTTGGGTCATGACATTTATAGTAAGACCTGCTGCAAATGCATATGTATTTCATATACCCAGAGATAGATTATAATACAAAGTCTAATTTTCTTCTATGATATTATCCCTAATATAAGTCCTAATATTGATATTGTAACAACCCTAAAAATGAATAGGATCAAGACTTAGGTTTTTTCAAGAATGCTTGCGATTAAACCAAGGTCCCACGTATTGATACGCGTAGAACCAGACCTCAGAACCCTTACTACGACCAAGCCAACTAACTTGGGGAGTTAATTGAGCTTGGAAAGGTTGGAACCAACCATGTGAGGCACGCGAAAATGAAGATTTAATCGAAATAGTTTTTTACTGGACTCAAAAGAAGAAATCTTAAGTTTTGAGGGTCCAAGGGTAAAATGGTCTTTTCCAGGCCAAGTGTAATATTGGAATTACCCTGAGTAATTAATTATAAATTAATTAAGTTCAAAAAAATAATAAAATTCGGGTGGGGCAACCCGAAGTGACCATTTTCGCAAAATGGGGTCACCCGGTTCGAACCCCACTAAGAGCAAGATTTAACTTGCTTTTATTTTAATGTGTTAATTTAGTTTTAATAAATAATTAGTAATATCTGATTTAGGAAAAAGAAATCAGATTTTTTATTAATTTTTATTAATTAATAAATTGACTAATTCAACCCACAAAGTCCTACTTCTACTAGAATTCTATCTCCCTTTTCCCCACTCTCTTTGCACGATTTTCTTTCTCTCTTTCACTCTCTTTTCTTGGATGAAACGTGAGAAAACAATCAGCAAAAGCAAAATAAAGTAAAGGCAAAAGTTCACAAGAACTTGAAAGATAGAAACTCAAAGAGAAAACAATCCGGCAACGTTAAGCAGAACTACTACGCTAGTCGGGTGAGGTGTGACTTTGGGTGTCTGGACTGATTTGTGGAGGAGTTCTTGGGCAGCATTTTGAACATCTAACAGAAACAAAGGTATGGGTCTTCTTACTCTTGGTCCCTTCCCAAGAGACCCTAGGACTCAGTAAATTCGGTTCAAAAACTAAGGTTGTATTTCCTGTTGCATGTCCTGTCATTAGCTCCCAACGAATGTAGGTTGGTATGAATGAGGTAGACTTAGGATTTTGTGATATGTGATGAATGTTAATGTATTTGATGTACGTTAAGTCATGAAAAGACAACTAGTGCGTGTTCGAATTAAGGAAAGAAAATGTGTATGGCATGTTGAGTCTCGGCCTAGAGGCTTAATTTTGTTAATGTTTTGTTGTTGTTTTATGTACACAAATTGAAGTAAAATGTGATGTTCATGTGACATGAAGTGTGGCTGAATTGAGGAGTAAACCTTTTGGTTAAGAATTTGTAAAAAATTATAGTAAAGAACGTACCAAACGAACTATGTATTGTCCTACGAATTTACTAACAAAAGGAGATAAAAATGAGTAAAGAAATTACTTTGAATTTCCAGCATTTTTGTTGATATATGCTGCCAAATTAAGATGGTTAGAATGCCAAGAAAAATAAGGAAGATTAGGTGAGGTCATTGAGGGTCGAACCGAGACCTCACCCCTTTAAAATCGAAAGAAAAGTTTAATTAAAGAAGAAGAAAATTGGTGTGGTGAGGGGATTAGAACCTGCCTTGGCTGGGAAATATATGTGAAGAAAAAGAAATTAAGAAATGAGAGGGGTGGGATTCGAACCCACGACCTCTATGCGGATGAGGGAGATAATATAAAAAATAAAATGAGGCTGTGGGGATTCGACCCCCCAACCTCATAGTCAGCTCAAATAAGTCAACTTTCAAAAAGGAGAATAAAAATAAAGAGGTTGTGGGGGTTCGAACCCACAACCTCTCAGCCTTAAGCGAATGGAAGGGAAAGGAAAATAAAGGAGAATTGTAGTGTGGCTGAGGGGACTCGACCCCGGGTCCAAGTCTCCATAGGCCAACTATAAAAGAAAAACGAAATGGGTTGTGGGGGCTTGAACCCACAACTCATCGCCAATGCAAGAGAGATTTTAATTAGAAAAGTAAGCCTTTAATATAAATTATTTGATTTGACTTAGAGTTAAAATGTAATGAAATATTAGAATGATATCCATTAAAGATGTAAATGACATTCAATTGATTCAAGATTGGGTTTCCTTGACCAAACTTCCGTATTGATACATAAGTCATACGTGAACAAACTCCAAGAATAATGCCACCTACTTAGATCAAATTCAAGATCTTGGCATAAATACAAGATACATAAGTCTTGTACTACGTAATCTTAGGAATGTAAGAATCACTTAACGAACTACGAATGAAGCCTCATGGCTTGTATGTATAGACACATAAGTCTAACATACGTTCAAAAGTAAGTGAACCTAAGATGTATGAAATGACATAATGAAACCCTAGAAGGGTTAAGTATGAGTGTAAATACACTAAATG
>CM040623.1:6908072-6919419 GCA_022817965.1 Solanum lycopersicoides
TTACTTAGACTAATTGACCGTAAGTTAGAAAAGTACGAGTGATCCTTTTGTGGGAAATAAGACCAAAAATAGTGTGAGTAATTGATTTAGGTAATGAGTGTCCTGAAAAAAAAATTACATGGAACAATATTTACAATGGCTCCCAAAACTATCCCGATACCACTTTGTAAATATGCCAGTGAGCACTACCCATTAAATTCAAAACTAACTCTTTTGATTTTCTCCCTAGAATGACATTTAATATGGATATTATCTGAATTGATACCAAAAAAATATGTTGTAATTATCGTAAGGTTTGGATAGTCTTGAAAGTCCTCGCACAATCGTAGAATGGGGGCCGATCCATGGCTATGGCATCGAAAGCTTGGACACACAAGTATGCATGCTCTCGAAAAATTATCTAAACTCGAACTAGTTATTGAACTGCCAAAATTAAAGTTTGAAAAATATCACATATGCGACGCATGTCAAATGGATAAGAAAACTAGCTCATCTTTCAAAGGAAAAGACATTGTAAGTACTTCTGAACCCCTACTACTCCTTCATATGGACTTATTTGGTCCCACCCGAACTGACAGCATTGGAGGTAAAAGATATGCGTTTGTAATTGTTGATGATTTCTCAAGGCTTACGTGGTAATATTCTTAACTCATAAAAATGAAACTTTTGCTAACTTTGAAGCTCATTGTAGATGAATTCAAAGAGAAGCAGGTTACTACATTACTACTATTCATAGTGATCATGGTGACGAATTTGAGAATAAAGCTTTTGAAGAATTTTGTACTCAAAATGGTTTCACTATCTGCACCTAGATCTCCTCAACAAAACGGGGTAGTTGAATGGAAAAAACAGATCACTACAAGATACAACAAGAACAATGTTTCTCGATAGAAGCCTACCTGATCAATTTTGGGCAGAAGTTGTAAGCAATGCCTGCCATATTCTTATCTAAATAATTAAATTTGTAAGATAATTTATTTAAATAAATTTATTAGTATAAATATAAATATTAAATCAAGAAAATAAACAAAATGATTAAAAGGATTTGAGGGGTATTTTTGTCTCTACATAGATTAGTCTCATGGTATTAGAGCTAATACCACCAAATGGAAGGTATTAGTTATACACCCTCTAATACCATGTAGGGTGCATAACTAATCCCTGGATTGATAATACATAGACGCAAAATTCCTACCAAACATAGTATTAAATAATACCTACATAATACTTGGACTATTTCTCCTAATACTCCCTACCAAACAACCCCTTAGTCTCTCCAAATATATTGTGCATCATTATCGGGCTAAGCACATTGATATTAAACATCACTTCATTTGTGATCATGTTGAAAACAGTGACTTTCGATTAGAATTTGTTGATTCTGAAAATTAGTTAGCGGATATTCTTACCAAATCACTGCTTGAAGAAAGATTTTGTTGCCTCCGACAAAGGTTAGGTATCACCATATTTCCTCATTGACTTGATTTACTTCCCGTATTTAAGTTTTTTTTTTTGTTTTTTTTTTAATTTTATTTTTCCTTACACTAACCGGTTTGTTCTTGTTTAGCTCTTCGTCGTTTCTTCTTCCCGTGAAATCTCTGCCCCTTCCTTTTATGTTCCTATTGTCTTCTCTCTTCTCCATAAAACCTTCTTCACTCTTTATCTTCTCTCTTACTCTTTCTCTCTTTGCTTTCTTCTTCCTCCCTTCTCTCTCTTCATGACGAACACTCGTTCCATGACTTCTCTTAAAGGACCGAGCCCTAATTCCCTTGTTATTTTCTCCCTCTCCTCTGACTCCTTTGATGGATCACACAATTCCCCTACTGTTTCGTGTAAAAAAAAAACTCTACAACGAGTTCAAAGAGCACGAAGAAATCAAAACACTGTCCTTCTCGAACTCTATCTTCTGAATATATGCACCGATTATGGGGAGTCAATCACAAAAACAGGTATGAACGGTTTCTATCTCGCCCCATCGTTACAGGTAGAGTGGTGAATCTCATTGAGTTGTATAACTCACACTGTCCGGTAAGTCCCTTTCTTAAAGCTCAGAAATTATTGTTATTACTTACCTGTGTGGTCTTGAAGTGTTTAAAGAAGCGGGTTGACTTTTTTTATCAAAATCTTTGTGTATCTCCTGATAGTGGTGAGTTAGAAACACTCGTGTTGGTAAACCATCTTTTCATAAGTGAACCCTTGTTTGAAGATGTGTTCGAAATAAAGTTCTTTGAGGTTATTCCATATTTGTATGACACCTTGCCAGCTAACTTTGAATTGACACTGGAAGGTGCTAAGGGCGTTGTGGCTGAACCCGACGCAAGTCTATCTTATTTTGGACCTTTATCTCTGTGTTTTGAAAATTGCATTTTCGCTTACATTGTGGAAACTACGCTACTACCCAGAAAGGGATCTATCAATAACATCTCAAATAGGGATGTCTTCGTTCTTTACTGTCTCCTCAAAAAGTATAGAATCAACTGGGCCAGTTGGTTCAAGGAATACATGTGGAAAAGTGCCGAGGAATCAAACCCTACTGCTAGTCTACCATATGGTTTGCTCATATCTCGGATTTTAGTGGATCGTCTTATTGATCTTTCAAAATCAAGCGTATTGTGATAAATGCCACCTATGAATCTCGCATGTTCTCCAGTATGGGCTATGTGGAAGTGGGTAATAAGTGGGTAAGGAAGGACTCTATCCAGGAAAGGCTTACAACAACAAAACCATCCAAGATTTTTGCAGAATCAGCAACCTTGCTGCTCAATGATTCAGATGAACTAAAAACTTGGATTATGGTTGTGGAGCGTGGTCTAGAAACCTTCATGATACGATTTAAAAAGTATTCCACCTTCAGAAGGACTCCAGTATTGATATCGGTAAGCTTTACATTACAATGACAGGTATTAAACAGGAGGGCATAACTATTGTCAACTGACTTATCTACTAAGTCTGTAATACTCCGAAAGTCCATGAATTAGTCTAGAGCCTCACTAGATGAACTAAGACTTGAAACACTGTTTCTAAGCCTAAAATAATGTATTGAAACCAATTAGGATGTGTTAGAGTCAAAACGTTAAGAAACGACCATGACGTCCGCGAATTGTGAAATGTGTCCTAGTATGCCTTGGCATGTTTCATGGGGTTTTAAGAGTCAGAATTTATTGAAATTTGGTAAAAAGGTGTTAATGTCACGACTGGAATCTAGACCCCAGACGAGACCGGCGTCGTTAACCTCTCAGAGGTCGCAGACAAGCCTACTTACGTCATTCTTGATTTACATAGGTTAATTTTAGCGAAAAATTTGAAAGTTTTTGTTTCTAAATATTGCTTACTAAACATTTATAGTACATTCGTAATTTGTTCACCATCAACCATCTAACATTAAGAGATAATCAAATGAAAGGAATAGTTCAATACTTATAAAGCGTATAATTGCCAAAATGGCACCAACACATAGTCTGAATAAAAACAGGAAAGAAACGCTAGTGGAACATCATCCACCAGCTCAACTCTAAATCTAAGCTAGAATATAAAACAGTAGCATCCTCGAAAGCATGAGGACCTACCAACTCCGGATGAATGCTGGACGTCCGGATAACTGCAACGATGATCCTGTAGCTCTATCGTCCACCTGTGCCTGCACCTAAAATAGTAGATTTTGTATAGGGTTAGTACACACTTGTACTAAGTATAGGTATATGCAAGCACACACCAAGGACATGCATGAAAAAGAATAGCTCTTTCCTAACAACGTGATTTTTGGAAGTCAAGTCAGTAGACTTGCCAAATTGGGATTAGGAAAGTTTCCAAATTTGGATTAGGAAAGTAAATGATCTTTCCAAATTTGGATTAGGAAAGTCAGTGAGCTTTCCAGATTTGGAATAGGAAAGTTATGCCATGAGAATAACATACATCATTATACTTTTCACATTTGCACACAACACATAACATTTACACATAGCACATATCATATAACATACATTACATTTTGCATGTAGCACATAACTTCTTACATATCATTAATTCATATGCCATGAGACCTTGGAATCATGGACTTGACATTAAGACATCCCAGAAATGAGGGCTCAAAAGATTGGACATCAACTAGGAAATCTCCATTAGCAAACACAGAGTCTGCTTCATTCATTCATACGTACTTCATTTCATTTCGTTCATAGGCCAGTGTGAAAACTAGCTATACCTAGGGTGTAGTTTACGACTTTCATCGGGTTTGCTGTGCAATGATCAAGAATAACCTAGTGTTATTACCTGAGTCTAACTCACCTCTTGATTATCCGATCCTAACACCTTTGGTATCGTTCATTTCATTATGTGCATCATTTGAGGCTGGCCTCATTCATTCATTGGGAACTTTAACTTTAACCGACATAGATCATGTGAGCATCATGAAATCCAGTGTCTCCCCCACACCAAAAAGAGGTGGAATCACCGGCCAAAGTGACCCAAAAATATGCTAGCGTACATGGGAATTTAACCCCGCCAGATCCCTATATTGGCAGTATAGGTTCGAAGACTAGGAGATATAAGGAGACCCATACCCGGCAAGCCGGACAGTCTCATCTCATGAGAGTTACGTGAACCTCCGCCCTTCCCGAAAGAAGGCATCACCGCTCATAGCTAGTCTATCGGTGCTCAGAATAAAGTTCCATTACATTCATCTCATACGTCATGGAAGCTGGCTTCTAGTATGAGGACATCATAGCTCATTAGATGATTTCTCATCTCATCATTCTTATTGAGTGTGTTAAGCTCAATACTCTCATTAGAGTGTTCATAGAGACTGGTCTCTTCATTATCTTACACTCTCATAGGTGAGTACGTATTGGTAACATTTACTTAGGCTCATTTGAGATTGCTCTCATCATTTACATTAGCCTCATATCATGTTGTCACCACATTCATCATCATTAGCACCTTTGCTTTTCATAGTTATTCACCTCTTATTACGTGAATGTTCATTTCATCATATGCCAATGCACTTGGCCATTTGGTGTGTTTCACACCCTTACTTAACCCTTCTAGGGTTTCATTATTTCATTGTTCATTTCTTCATTTCATTGTTCATCTCATCATATGCCAATGCACTTGGACATTTAGTGTATTTACACTCATACTTAACCCTTCTAGGGTTCATCATTTTATTTCATACATCTTAGGTTCACTTATTTTTGAACGTATGTTAGACTTATGTGCCTATACGTACAAGCCATGGGGCTTCATTCATAGTTCGTTAAGTGATTCTTACATTCCTAAGATTATGTAGTACAACACTTATGTATCTTGAATATATGCCAAGATCTTGATTTTGATCTACGTAGGTGGCATTATTCTTGGATATTTTGTTCACGTATGACTTATGTATCAATACGGAAGTTTGGGCAAGGGAACCCAAGTCTTGAGTCAATTGGATATCGTTTATATTTTTCATTGATTTTATTCTAACATTCATAACATTATGACTCTAAGTTAAATCACAATATTAAAATATAAATATTAATTTTCTACTTAACTTTTCTCTTAAATTGGCCGATGGGTTGTGGGTTCGAACCCCCACAACCCCTTCTTATTTTTCATTAACCTTTTTATTGTCCAATTTCGCCTAAACCAAGAGTTTGTGGGATCAAACCCCCACAGCCTCTTTTATTTTGTTCTTTAATTCGCCTAAGTAGGGAGGTTGTGGGTTCGAACCCCCACAGCTTCCTTACTTTTAATTAATTTTCGCTAGGGGCTGTGAGGTGGTGGGTTCGAACCCCCACAGCCCCATATATATTTTTCTTTTTCTTTTTCGCTAGGTTGAGGGTATTGGCAGTGAGGTCGTGGGATCGAACCCCCATCCCCATTTTCCTTATTAATTCATTTCGTGGGCAGCAGCTAAGGGGTTCGAATCCCCTTAGCTCCATTAGTTAAAATCTGATTTTTCTTTTTCTTAAATCAGCTAATATTTACTAATTAATTAATTAAATTTATCCATTTAAATAAAAATAAGTTAAATCATTTCTTCCACCTAGGTTCGAACCCGGGTGGAGCAAGACTTCACTTTAAGAGCTCACATTCGGCTCTCTCTCTCAAAATTGCCCTTCCATTTTATTAAATAATTAATTATATATATATTTAGGGTAATTACGATATTACCCTTAGCCTGGTAAAAGACCATTTTACCCCTAGACCTTCAAAACTTAAAATTTCGTCTTTTTAAGTCTGGTAAAGACTCCTTCGATTAAATCTTCATTTTCGAGAGTCTTACTTGGTTGGTTCCAACCTTTCCAAGCTCAATTAAATCCCCAAGTTAGTTGGCTTGGTCGTAGTAAGGGTTCTGAGGTATGGTTCTACGCGTATTAGTCTATGCAAACCTTGGTCTAATCGCAAGCATTCTTGACAACCTAAGTCTTGATCCTATTCATTTTTAGGGCTGTTACAGTTAATACATAGAATAGTGTCTTTAGGGTCGAAACATATGGGTGCGAGACCCCGAGGACCACTCTAAGGGTCCTTGGAGAGGACCCTTCCATTTGACCCAAACATGTCATGTGGGACAGTGTGCATCCACGAGCCAAACGAAGAGCCGTCGTTTGATCGACAATTTGTCGATGGCTCCGTTGGTTGACACTTAACCATTTTCGCAAAATATCCAAATATACTAGTCTCTGTCCCAAACGACGCCTACGTACAGTAGGTCGGGGTCTCACGGTTTGGGGGAGAGTTTCCCTGTTAAGTTTTAAAAGTTAGGGAGTTAATTAGTTAATTAGTTAGGTGATTAATTAAGGGTTAAGGGAGGGTTAATTAAGTTAGTTGAGGGACTATATAAGGACTAACCCTCATTAAACTAACCTAACACACCATATTTCCCAAACTCAATTCTCTCCAACTATTCTCCATCAAACTCTAAGGAATCTTAAGGTATGGAAGCTATTCACTCTTGGAATCTCTTTCCCCAAGAGGCTCTTCAAAATTGATTTCCAATAATGTCTAAAAGTTGGGTTTTCTTCCAATTCCGAAATTGATCTTTCAAATTGACTTGATGTTGGTTTCCTTTGATTATTACTGATAGATTATGATTGAATATTGGTTAATTGTTGTATTTCTTAGTCCTTGACCTAGTTCTATGAAAGAAATCATGATTTAACCCTTTTCCCCAAACCCTATATTATGAATTGAGGTTGAATTGGTTAGTGATGATATAATTGAATTACTTCTTGAATATATTGCCATTACCGAATTCCATGTTTAGCTCACATTGTCTATTATCGGTTAAGGTGATTTTTCTCGAAAGTAAAATGAAAGTAATAAAGTGAACACTAACTAGGGTGACTTAAGGGGTTCTACCTAGTGTAGGTAGGGGTATGGGATTCTACTTATACATGGCACAAGTTGACCTTTGAGGGAAAACCTAGGATGTTGTTCTTATGTACTTATGATATGAATGAAATTTATATGATGACTTTACATGTTTATGATTCTATATGGTGTTATTTTCATTGATGAACATACTATTGGTCTAAATTGATATATATAATGAAGAACATGCATTATATGAAGATATATGAAATGTTGACATTGCTTATGATCCTTTGTTTGGTTTACTTGATTATGTGGTGTTATGGTGCTTCACATAAGCATTACACTTGTAGGCTTGGGAAGGGGTTGTGAGTAAGGGTCCTATATTGTGATGTTACGAACTCTTCAACATGAATTGTTCTTATGAAATTATGTTGGAATTATTTATGCTTATATGATCTTAATATGATGCCATTCATGTTGATATGACCTTATGTTGATTATATCCATATTGACTTGACTTTATTATGATGTTGGTCTTGTGTTGATATGGACTTGTTTTAAGTGATATTATGTTTATTGGCTTGTATATGTTCTTAATTGTGCATAAAGGCTTTTAAAAGTGACTTAGCATGGTTTTGAACTAAATGTATTTTTTAGCATGACTTCTATGGTTTTACTTGCATATATTTCCATACTTAGTACATGTGGTTGTACTAACCCATATTCTTTCCCTTTTCCCAAACAATGTAGATTCGGGCCATTGAAGTTTAGAAGGTCACTTTGCAAGAAGACTTGGACATTTCCCCAAGTTATTGTTAGGACTTCAATGATCGGGGATGTAACTATTTCACTATTCTAGCTATGTTGTTATGTCTAAAGACACTATTTCATCCCTTTATCTTTGAGACTATTGATGTAAGACTATATGTGGCTCCTTGTATTGAAGTATGGGCTATGCGCAAATGTTGTAATACTCTTTAGATGGTTTATGTGAGACAATGTTATTAGACTATTTACTATGTATTGGTTATGTTGTCTAAACGAAAGCCTATGTAAGGTTCAATAAGCGAGGAGTTTATGTAAAATCCATATATGATATGAGAGAGGTCTATGTATACTTCACTATGTAAAAAGTTTTAAATTTTCCGCATTTTGACCTGTGATATGTTATGACGAATGCTAAGGGCTTGTCCAATTCCTCTCATAGGACGCTGACGCCGGTTACGTCTAGGGGGTGCTCCCTGGTTGTGACAAAGTCGACTTACTCAAACGGGGAGTCGAGTCCTCTAACAATGGGGTTTCCGTCTCTGTTCAGACCTCTTACTCCAACCTCTCGAAGAATGTGGAGTACTCCTACAACTCCTTTAGTGAAAGGGTCATCAACTCGCTAAAGTATTTCTAGGATTCTCATGGCTAGACCTGTGATGACTTCCTTTTCTCTCTCTTTTGGACTATTTCTATAGGGTTATGTCCCTGCTCACTCTGGATTGTATATTAAAGTTTGATAGCCTTCCTACTGCTGTTTTGGTTGTTTATTACTATCTGGACTATCACTTGTTTTTTGTTTCCTTTTTTACTATGCCAAATAGGGAGATGGTTGGTTCATCTATGTTTCTGGTTTCAGTCCGTTCAGTTCAGTTCAAGAAAATTGAGGCTCTCCAACTCAGGGGGAGCTCTCATTCTGTGTCACTCAACTCAATGGGAGCTCATCAAAATTTCAGGGAAGTTCTTACTACCTGGCTATCTATATATATCTCTGAACTTATAAAGTATCCCTTTAATATTGTCATTATCAAAAAGAGGGAGATTGTTATCCTTATAATCGAATGTTTTAATAATGACAATGCATTTACTAACTAACCCACTTTATACACGAAAAGAAATGAAATACAAACACTAGCACAAGACTATCAATCCGGGAGATTACAAGAATCAGATTGATTATGGGCAAATCTGGTTACAAATTGAAAATAGATATTTGGCCAATCAAATCAAATCTCACAACCTGCAAAATCAAAAATCACACTAGGAATATCCTCCCGATCAATCAAGACGCATAAGATGACCGACAAAATCACAGACAAACTAAGGAAACCATATCGGGCAGACATCTACATAAAGTAGGAGAAGAACAACCACAAGGTAGAAATTTGTTCTATCAAGCACATATCTGATATGGACATGATTCAGCAAGATCATTACAATCAAATCAAGGATACGACCTGGGATCCATGATTTAAACACCCTTGGTCTCTTTTCAAGAGCTTATCCTATATAAACCTCCTTTGTCTCTAGTGTGAAGTGCACAACTTCACTTAAATTTATTTGTTATCTTCTTCATCTTTGATAAAGCTTTGTACACAAAGAGTGAACAATTGTAAAGGAAAAGGAGAAGGAAAGATTTAAAGAGTAGGTTATACAAATAGAGGTAGTGTCAAATTTAGAAGATTAGATTTGCACATCAGACAGGATCGAAAGACTACTTATTTTGTAAAACCAAGTTGATCAAGCTCTTAAGGGAACCCTTGAACCCAAGGGGACTAGATTATGCACCACATTGGTGATCCGAACCAGTATAAAAATTTCTGTGTTCATTTACTTTCAGCAAATTATCTCTTTATAATTTGTTGAACTAACCTACAGGGAAGTCGACTACTACACATAGGCAGTCGACTGAACAATTATTTTAATTCACTGTCCCCTCTTATCTTTCAAATATATTCATAATTTTGTCTAATATTTAACAAGTTAGATTTTAAAGAAATCATATGTAGTCATTAGATCTGCAGACTCAAGCTCTAACATTCTGAATTTGACCTCATATATCGATCAACACATCAATACACTTATTAACATAAGCCATGTATATATAATAAACAATTCAAGTATATACTTAAATTAAATCAATATTCAATTCAATTAATCCTAATCTAATTTAGTAATTTGATTTTCGATGATTTATGCCATCCCATTTTTTTTAGTTTAAAATTTTGATTAGTGGTCCTTTTATTTCACTTCAAATAAAATATGAGGGGATTAGGATCCCAAAATACATTAATACTTGAATAACCCAAATTAGGAAATATAAGCCACTAATTCTAGGACAAAGTACTCATTTTCCCCGAAATAGGGTTTTTCTTTCCTATTCCTTCTCAGCTGACCTCCGCCGCAGTCATGTTCCCAGCTCCCTTCTCCCTTTCTTTGTTCATGCTTCGGCTCTGGGTGACGAATTTCCTACCGCCATGGATTAGGGGAAATTTTATCAGCTCACAAAGGTAAGACAGTACTAGTTTCACCCTATCCTTCCTCTTGTGATTCCCTTTTCCATTTTGTAGTTCTGATTGCAGTGGAGGTGTTTGATATACATGGCTGATCCAAGGAGCTTCTTCTGAAGGCTTTAGGTATATCGCTTGCTGAATCAAGATGGTGTCGCATCAAAAGACTAGGTTTGACATTCCTTCTTTTTATTAAAATAACCACAAGGTATCATCCACTTCGATTCAAAAGACCTAAGCCAAAAAAATAACAAAATGAAACCACAACAAAACATAAAGTAAACTAGACTATGCATCTTCCAATCTCTAGAGATGAAGATATTGCATCCCTAAATTGCAGATCGATTCGAGCTTCTCGTCTAGCCTAAGGCAGCTTTTGCAGCTCTGACTGATCGTCATCGAGTCGATGTGGTTTTGTAACATTGCCGGGCTTGAGAGAAATCCTTAGAAGCATTCAAAACTCTCACAAACTCCATGGATTCAGCATCAATGAAAACTTCTTAGGCTCCACCAACTTCTTCGACCATTGCTCATTGAGATAAGACCAATCTTACAAATTATACACTTCGGTCGACCTTTTACATTATATATAACATTTTGTCCTAATTTGTGCAGCTGAGCTTCAATAGCTGATACCACTGCTTCAAAACAGGGAAGATCCTTACAAACTTCATACAAGGTTTTGTTTCTTTGCTCCAAAAACTTTACAATAGGTTTAAGAATCCTTACTATTATTTGTTTTCATGCCTTTAGTTGTATCAATTATTTTGATC
>CM040623.1:6920419-6932643 GCA_022817965.1 Solanum lycopersicoides
GAGAGAGGTCTATGTATACTTCATTATGTAAAAAGTTTTAAATTTTCCGCATTTTGACCTGTGATATGTTATGAAGAATGCTAAGGGCTTGTCCAATTCCTCTAATAGGACGCTGACGCCGGTTACGTCTAGGGGGTGCTCCCTGGTCGTGACAAAGTCGACTCACTCAAATGGTGAGTCGAGTTCTCTAACAATGGGGTTTCCGTCTCTGTTCAGACCTCTTACTCCAACCTCTCGAAGAATGTGGAGTACTGCTACAACTCCTTTAGTGAAAGGGTCATCAACTCACTAAAGTATTTCTAGGATTCTCATCGCTAGACCTGTGATGACTTCCTTTTGCTCTCTCTTTTGGACTATTTCTATAGGGTTATGTCCCTGCTCACTCTGGACTATATATTAAAGGTTGCTAGCCTTCCTACTGCTGTTTTGGTTGTTTATTACTATCTAGACTATAACTTGTGTTTTTGTTTCCTTTTTTACTATGCCAAAGGGGGAGATGGTTGGTTCATCTATGTTTCTGGTTTCAGTCTGTTCAGTTTAGTTCAAGAAAATTGAGGCTCTCCAACTCAGGGGAAGCTCTCATTCTGTGTCACTCAAATCAATGGGAGCTCATCAAAATTTCAGGGAAGTTCTTACTGCCTGGCTATCTATATATATCTCTGAACTTATGAAGTATCCCTTTAATATTGTCATTATCAAAAAGGGGGAGATTGTTAACCTCATAATCGAATGTTTTAATAATGACAATGCATTTACTAACTAACTCACTTGATGCACGAAAATAAACGAAATACAAACACTAGCACAAGACTATCAACTCGAGAGATTGCAAGAATCAAATTATTTATGGGCAAATCTGGTTACAAATGGAAAATGGATATTTGGCCAATCAAATCAAATCTCACGACCTGCAAAATCAAAAATCACACTAGGAATATCCTCCAGATCAATCAAGACGCATAAGACGACCGACAAAATCACAAACAAACTAAGGAAACCATATCGGGCAGACATCTACAGAAAGTAGGAGAAGAACAACCACAAGGTAGAAATTTGTTCTATCAAGCACATATCTGATATGGACATGATTCAGCAAGATCATTAAAATCAAATCAAGGATACGACCTGGAGTCGTTGATTTAAACACCCTTGGGCTCCTTTCAAGAGCTTATCCTATATAAACCTCCTTTGTCTCTGGTGTGAAGTGCACAACTTCACTTAAATTTATTTGTTATCTTCTTCATCTTTGATAAAGCTTTGTACACAAAGAGTGAACAATTGTAAAGGAAAAGGAGAAGGAAAGATTTAAAGAGTAGGTTATACAAATAGAGGTAGTGTCAAATTTAGAAGATTAGATTTGCACATCAGACAGGATCGAAAGACTACTTATTTTGTAAAACCAAGTTGATCAAGCTCTTAAGGGAACCCTTGAAACCCAAGGGGACTAGACTATTCACCACATTGGTGATCTGAACCAGTATAAAACTTTCTGTGTTCATTTACTTTCAGCAAATTATCTCTTTATAATTTGTTGAACTAACCTACAGGGAAGTCGACTACTACACATAGGCAGTCGACTGAACAATTATTTTAATTCACTGTCCCCTCTTATCTTTCAAATATATTCAGAATTTTGTCTAATATTTAACAAGTTAGATTTTAAAGAAATCATATGTAGTCATTAGATCTGCAGACTCAAGCTCTAACATTCTGAATTTGACCTCATATATCGATCAATACATCAATACACTTATTAACATAAGCCATGTATATATAATAAACAATTCAAGTATATACTTAAATTAAATCAATATTCAATTCAATTAATCCTAATATAATTTATTAATTTGATTTTCGATTATTTATGTCATCCCATTTTTTTTAGTTTAAAATTTTGATCAGTGGTCCTTTTATTTCACTTCAAATAAAATATGAGGGGCTTAGGATCCCAAAATACATCAATACTTGAATAACTCAGATTAGGAAATATAAGCCACTAATTCTAAGTCAAAGTACTCATTTTCCCCCAAAATAGGGTTTTTCTTTCCTATTCCTTCTCAACTGACCTCCGCCGCAGTCATGTTCCCAGCTCCCTTCTCCCTTTCTTTGTTCATGCTTCGGCTCTGGGTGACGAATTTCCTACCGCCATGGATTAGGGGAAATTCTATCAGCTCACAAAGGTAAGAAAGTACTAGTTTCATCCCTATCCTTCCTCTTGTGACTCCCTTTTCCATTTTGTAGTTGTGATTGCAGTGGAGGTGTTTGATATACATGGCTGATCCAAGGATCTTCTTCTGAAGGCTTAAGGTATATCGCCTGCTGAATCAAGATGGTGTCGCATCAAAAGACTAGGTTTGACATTCCTTCTTTTTATTAAAATAACCACAAGGTATCATCCACTTCGATTCAAAAGACCTAAGCCAAAAAAATAACAAAATGAAACCACAACAAAACATAAAGTAAACTAGACTATGCATCTTCCAATCTCTAGAGATAAAGATACCGCATCCCTAAATCACAGATCGATTCGAGCTTCTCGTCTAGCCTGAGGCAGCTTTTGCAGCTCTGACTGATCGTCATCGAGTCGATGTGGTTTTGTAACATTGCCGGGCTTGAGAGAAATCCTTAGAATCATTCAAAACTCTCACGAACTCCATGGATTCAGCATCAATGAAAACTTCTTCAGCTCCACCAACTTCTTCGACCATTGCTCGTTGAGATAAGACCAATCTTACAAATTATACACTTCGGTCGACCTTTTACTAAAGTTTATATATAACATTGTCCTAATTTGTGCAGGCTGAGCTTCAACTAGCTGATACCACTGCTTCAAACCAGGGAAGATCCTTACAAACTTCATACAAGGTTTTGTTTCTTTGCTCCAAAAACTCTACAATAGGTTTAAGAATCCTTACTATTATTTGTTTTCATGCCTTTAGTTGAATCAATTATTTTGATCTTGATGTGTCATTCCAAAATAATGGTTGTTGTTATGGACTTCCTTAATTCTGATGTTTGGCACCTTATTTTTGTCCATCTATAGTATTATTCTAGCTTGTTGGCAACTCCTGTATTTGATTGTATTTTACCGACTTTGTACCTCCAAAATTAGCAACCAAGTTAATGAAAAAAATCTGCTAGCTGATTTCCTTCTCTGAATGCATAGACTATTGAGATTTTTCTATTTAGTCGTTTTGATTTCATACCCCAATATAAACGGATATATTCCAATAAACTTCCCACACTTCATCGGTATTAGTATGGAATCAATTTCCATAACGAAAGGTATATAGTTGTGCCTCAGACAATGCATTTATCTCCACTTAAATGCTTTTACTTCAGCCTCCACGGCAGAGCATAAAGTAAAGCTTTTAGCCTTAGGATATATAAAGTCGCCCTGCGCAATGCTGATACAATAAGCCTTGGAACTGATTTCAGCATTGACCTTGCTAGACTCATCGGTATTAAACTTATAGCTTCGCATCCCTGGTTGCATCCATCATACTGTTTCGTTCGTGATAACTGGAGTGTAATTTTACAAGAATTGTACTATTTGCTAGCCAATTATGAGTTATTCCTTCTAAACAAGGATATTTATGTTTCATCATCATAAATATATTTCTGTTAATCTCCAAATCATATCAACCACAACATTATTGAAACCCATCTTTGGTAGCACCTCCACCAAAAACACACCATTTCACCCTATCATATGCCTTAGCCACATCCAGGTTAATGATTGCATTAGATGGATGCCTTTTTTATCAATATCATAAATGATTGTGACAGCAACATATTTTTTAAGATATTTCTAACTTTCACAAACCCATACTAATTTTGATAAATCAACCTAGGAAATATTTTTTCTATCCTGTTATGCATTCGGGAGATCACCTTATTAATGAAATTACTTAGACTAATTGACCTTAAGTTAGAAAAGGTCTGGAAGTGATCCTTTTTAGGAAATAAGACCAAAATAGTGTGAGTAATTGATTTAGGTAATGAGTTGTCCTGAAAAAAAGTACTGAACAATATTTACAATGGCGGTCCCAACAATATCCCGATACACTTTGTAAATATGCCAAGTGAAGCACTACCCCCATTAAATTCAAAACTACTCTTTTGATTTCTTCTTCCCTAGGAATGACATTTAATATGATATTATCTTAATTTGATACCAAAAGATAAATATGTTGTAATTTATCTGTATAGGTTTGGATAGGTCTGAACAGTTCCTCCACAAGTCGCTAGTAATGGGGCATCACCAAAGTCAGTCCTTGCTAGGTGCTGAATCTCCATGTTGACAACCAAATCTTTCAAAGCTTGATTAGTGAACACGCTGTCTAATCTCTTGAAAATGCACTCTTCATCAGTCCTCACACTTCACCAAGTGAATGGACTTCCAGTGAAGGGTATATCTACTAGTTCACATGAGTTAATACATAGTGCAAAATCATCAGGTTAGTTTCATTGGATTCACAAGATGATGTAGTTTGTTCGAAATTTGTTTGCTTTTAACTACTAGGAATGCTAAAGTTGTACAAGAATCTGAATGAACCAAATTTGGTGTGATTTCTTAGAGTTTTGCTAAGATGCAATTATGTTGCATCTATAATGCTTCAGAAAGAATTAAATACATATAAGAAAGCTCAAGCTATGTTCATTAATACTTTCAGCAATGTCATCTATTATGACATAGTTGAAGTTTATGGGGCTTCACTTGTGTAGTTTCTAGTGTGAGCAAGCTTTAATGTTGTTGAACAAAAACTTGGAAGGCTCGGAATGGGAATAGAACTTTGGTGTGAGACATAACCTACGAAAATCACTTTATTCTAGCTATGCTTGTACTAGTATTAGTTTTTGGCAGGACTATTGTGCTTCGACGGGTACAATCAACTGAGAAGGGCAATAAACATTTCTATTTTTCTGAACCTCCTTTATGTACCTTATTAGGTTCATACACAAGCAAAGACGGGCACCCTATGTTACTAATGATTATTTTATCATTTTTATATTTAAGCATGTACATTTTGATATGTGGCATTGCTTTAATTACAAATTCATTACTCATTTGTCAATATACTTTGAGAAATAACATTAGTTTGATTCCCTTTGACATCTTTATCAGTAAGTTTCTTATATGTGCGTGCTACTTTTAAAATACATAACGTTGTAGATTTATACATATTCCAAACTCAAATAAGTGGTTTTGGTTAAACTTTCCAACTAAGTTTGTCTCTGAACAGGAGCCGATGATCTGTTCCTTAAATCTTTAACATCATTTAATACATGGGATCCCTTGTCACAACCCAAAGTATACTCTAGGCATAATGTAATGTATAGAACCCCAAAAGTCCCTACACAAGACACTTATCATACATTATACAAGATAATGGACATAAAGATGCCCTTACTTGCCAAGGTAAGGAACCATAAACTTAAGCTAAAGTAGATCTACTAGCTAATGTCTATCTAAGACAATCCTATGTTGGCACATAGTTATGGAATAAGGAGATTGCTACCAGAAACCCGACGTCTACTAACGGGAGAGCTTCCATCTCAATATTTTCTCAGTGCTAAGTATAAATATCATGGAATAGTCATTTATCATATTCATTGTATTATCTATGGAAAGGTACAATTAAGCAACCAATCCAAGTTAAAGTTCATTTAGAATAGCTCCTTAATATTGATTTAACTTAGGTGAGAAAACCTCTCAATCTTATAAATTCTTTATGTGAAAATGACTTTTCACATCAACAACATCAATGCTTTACTCTCAATGCAAACTTAAATCATTTATATCAATTCCATTGGAAGAACATGTATGTCTATATAAATTCATATTACATAGTTCATAAGCTTAATCATGTGTTCTTGATCTAAAATTCATGGGTCATGCAAGATTTCACGTGAATTCAACTATAAAAAATATAATTACTTCAATTCATGCATAAAAAAATAGAAAACAATCAATTGGATCATAATTGAAAATAACCCACGAAGATTGAATAAAATCCTAACTTCGAATTGAGAAATTAATCTTGTAATGGAGATTTTAGGAACCCTATGGAGGAAAGAACTCCATAGGTGAATACTAACACACCTTGGTTCTAAAAGCCTACAAAGATTGGAGAATTGGAGATTTGGATGAACCCTAACTCTTCTTTTTTTCCTTAGTCTTGAGAGAATTAGGGGACGGAATTCCAGAGTTTAGGTGAATAATTCAGAAAGGGTAGTTTTAGGAATTAGGGGGTACTTATAGGGCTTAATATTGGGACCAAAACGACCAAGCTTAGACATTAATCAACTAGGGAAAAGACTCAAAATCCTCTAAAAGAATAAATGTTGACCCTCTACACTTTGGAACTACAGTCCGTAAGTCTTTGAACGTACCATCCAGGTCAACCGTGAAAATGATCAGAGACCCTAATTTGACCAACTTTTGACGGACACAGTCTACCACTCGTAGAACCATCTACGACTCATACATGGAATGACGGGTCGCCAAGTGAATCGTAAAAAGATATACTAGGACATGATTTTAGAAATGTATTTTTTCCAGCTCCATACGGTAGATGGGAGAACCATACTATAGTCCAAAAAGTCATTTACTTTTTTTTCCAAAATTTAAGGTGTTACTCAGTTTCTTTTCAAAAAGTCCCCATAGGTTCTAGGTGGCAACAAAATTGATTTACTCAGTTTTTCCTTTCTTTCTCTATATTAAGCAATATATATTTTATTCATATACTCATATTTTTTTTCGTAGTCTACAATAATTCTGATGATGTAGACTATAGTAAGACCTGCTGCAAATGCATGTCTATTTCTAATACCCAGAGATAGATTATAGGACAAAGTCTAATTTTCTTCTTTAATATATTATCCCTATTGTAAGTCCTAACGTGGATATAGTTGCTAGCACAAAGCCATAAACATTACTTATTCAAAATTTAAAATAAAACGGATGAAGTCTAAGACTTAGAGCAGCTTATTGGTTGTGCTCGCTTCCTAGCAGAAGTACAAAAACAAAACAGGGAAGAATTCAATGAGTACAAATAACAACAATGTAAGCAGAGTATTTATTAGCATGCCCTCATGAGCAAATTCTTTTAATTGAAACTCAATTCTAAGAGGGCAAACCTAAAATTTACAAAGTTAAGACAACTTCAGTCCTACTCATACATAATTTCGAAGTGAGTTTTGTTTAGTAACGTTGATGATGTAGTTAGTGAGTTTTGAAAGAATCATTGACAGATGTGTTATGCCCCTGCTACATGTGTTACATCCGTCATATAATGTCACGACTGGAATCTAGACCCCAGACGAGACCGGCGTCGTTGACCTCTCAGAGGTCGCAGACAAGCCTACTTACGTCATTCTTACTTTACGTAGGTTAATTTTTAACGGAAAATTTGAAACTTTTTGTTTCTAAACATTACTTACTAAACATTTCTAATACATTCGTAATTCGTTCAACATCAACCATCTATTCATTAAGAGATAATCAAATGAAAGAAATAGTTCAATAACATAATTTTATAATTGCCAAAATGGCACCCATACATAGTCCGAATAAAATAAGAAAGAAACGCTAGTGGAACATGCTCCACTAGCTCAACTACTAAACTAAGCTAGAACATAAACAGTAGCATCCTCGAAAGCATGAGGACCTACCAAAACCGGATGAATGCTGGACGTCCGGATAACTGCAGCGATGATCCTGTAGCTCTACCGTCCACCTGTGCCTGCACCTAAAAATAGTAGAGTTTGTATAGGGTTAGTACACACTTGTACTAAGTATGGGTATATGCAAGTACACACCAAGGACATGCATGAGAAAGAATAGCTCTTTCCTAACAACATGATTTTTGGAAGTCAAGTCAGTGGACTTGCTAAATTGAGATTTGGAAAGTTTCCTAATTTGAATTAGGAAAGTAACTGATCTTTCCAAATCTGGATTTGGAAAGTCAGTGAGCTTTCCAGATTTGGAATAGGAAAGTTATGCCATTAGAATAACATACATCATCATACTTTTCATATTTTCACACAGCACATAACATTTACACATAGCACATATCATATAGCATACAGTACATTTTGCATGTAGCACATAACTTCGTTCATATCATTCATTCATATGCCATGAGACCTTGGAATCATGGACTTGACATTAAGACATCCCAGAAATGAGGGCTCAACATGTGGGACCTCAACTAGGGAGTCTTCATTAGCAAACACAGAGTCTGCTTCATTCATTCATACGTACTTCATTTCATTTCGTTCATAGTCCAGTGTAACCACCGGTTATACCTAGGATGTAGTTTAAGACTTTCATTAGGTTCGTTGTGCAATGACCAAGAATGACCTACTATCATTACTTGACTCTAACTCACCTTTTGATTATCCTATCCTAACACCTTTGGTATCATTCATTTCATTATGTGTATCATTTGAGGCTGGACTCATTCATTCATTGGGAACTTTAACTTTAACCGACATAGATCATGTGAGCATCATGAAATCAAGTGTCTCCCCCACACCGAAAAGAGGTGGAATCACCGGCCAAAGTAATCCAATAACATGCTAGCGTACATGGGAATTTAACCCCGCCAGATCCCTATATTGGCAGTATAGGTTCGAAGACTAGTAGATATAAGGAGACCCATACCCGGCAAGCCGGACAATCTCATCTCATGAGAGTTACGTGAACCTCCGCCCTTCCCGAAAGAAGGCATCACCGCTCATAGCTAGTCTATCGGTGCTCAGTATAAAGTTCCATTTCATTCATCTCATACGTTATGAAAGTTGGCTTCTAGTATGAGGACATCATAGCTCATTAAATGATTTCTCATCTCATCATTCGTATTGAGTGTGTTAAGCTCAATACTCTCATTAGAGTGTTCATAGAGACTGGTCTCTTCATTATCTTACCACTCTCATAGGTGAGTACGTATTGGTAACATTTACTTAGGCTTATTTGAGATTGCTCTCATCATTTACATTAGCCTCATATCATGTTGTCACCACATTCGTCATCATTAGCATCTTTGCTTTTCATAGTTATTCACCTCTTATTACGTGAATGTTTATTTCATCATATGCCAATGCACTTGGCCATTTGGTGTGTTTCACACCCTTACTTAACCCTTCTAGGATTTCATTATTTCATTGTTCATTTCATCATTTCATTGTTCATCTCATCATATGCCAATGCACTTGGACATTTGGTGTATTTACACTCATACTTAACCCTTGTAGGGTTCATCATTTCATTTCATATATCTTAGGTTCACTTACTTTTGATCGTATGCTAGACTTATGAGTCTATACACACAAGCCATGAGGCTTCATTCGTAGTTCGTTAAGTAACTCTTACATTCCTAAGATTATGTAGTACAAGACTTATGTATCTTGTAGTTATGCCAAGATCTTGAATTAGATCTAAGTAGGTGGCATTACTCTTATACGTTTTGTTCACGTATGATTTATTATCAATACGGAAGGTTGGGCAAGGAATCCCAAGTCTTGAATCAATTGAATGTCATTTACATTATTAATAGATTTTATACTAATAGTCATGACATTTTAACTCTAAGTCAAAACACAATGTTTACATTGAAGGTTTACTTTTCTACTAAAAATCTCTCTTGTGTTGGCCGAGGGGTTGTGGGTTCGAGCCCCCACAACCCCATTTTCGTTTTTATTTAATTTATTTTCGGTTCATGTGAGGCTTTGGGACCCGAGGTCGAGTCCCCTCAGCCACACTAAATTATCCTTTAATTTCCCCTCCCTTCCATTCGCTTAGGCCGAGAGGTTGTGGGTTCGAACCCCCACAACCTCTTTATTTATTCTCCTTTTTTTGAAAGTTGACTTATTTGAGTTGACTTGTGAGGTTGTGGGGTCGAATCCCCACAACCTCATTTTATTTATATATTATCTCCCTCATCCGCATAGAGGTCGTGGGTTCGAATCCCACGCCTCTCAAAACTTTTCTTTATTTTTTTCCTTTCCTTGGTTTCTAACCGAGAGGGTGTGGGTTCGAATCCCACCCCTCTCATTTCTTGTTTTCTTTTTCTTCACTCTTATTCCCCAGCCAACATAGGTTCGAATCCCCCTCACCACACGAATTTCTTCTTCTTTAATTAAATCATTTTTTTTAAAGGGGTGAGGTCTCGGGTTCGACCCTCAATGACCTCACCTTATTTTCCTTATTTTTCTTGGCATTTGAAACATCTTAGTTTGGCAGAGACATATTAGCAAAATGCTGGAAATTCAAAGTAATCTTCTTTACTCATTTTTTTATCTCCATTTGTTAGTAGATTCATAGGACAATACATTGTACGTTTGGTACGTCCGTTAATAAAAATTTTCACGAACTCTTAACCAAAATGTTTACTCCTCAATTAAGCCACACTTCATGTCACATGAACATCACATTTTACATCAATTAGTGTACATAAAACAACCAACAAAATATCAACAAAATCCAGCCCCTAGGCCGAGACTCAAACATGCCAAACACATTTTGTTTCTTTCTTAATTCGAACACACACACACATGGTTGTCTTTTCATGAATTAACGTACATCCAATACATTAATATTCAGCACAAATATCACATAATCCTAAGTCTACCAGCATTCATACCAACCTACATTCGTTGGGAGCTAATGACAGGAACATGCAACAGGGGAATCAACCTTAGTTTTTGAGCCGAATATACTGAGTCCTAGGGGTCTCTTGGGAAAGGGACCAAGAGTAAGAAGACCCATACCTTGTTTTCTTTTAAATGTCCAGAATGCTGCCCAAGAACTCCTCCACAAATCAGTCCAAACACTCACACTCACACCTCACCCGACTAGCGTAGTATGTTTGCTTAACGTTACCGAATTGCTTTCTCTTTTGTGTTTTTCTTGTGAATTCTTCAAGCATGAAGAATTTTTGTTTTCTTCTGACTTTTGTTCACGTTTGCATCCAGAGAGTGTGTGAGAAAGAGAGAGAAATCGTGCAAGAGAGTGTGGGGAAATGGGAGATAGAAGTCTAGTATAAGTAGGACTTTGTGGGTTTGAATTAGTCAACTTATTAATTAATAAAAATTAATAAAAAATCTGATTTCTTTTTCCTAAATCAGATATTACTAATTATTTATTAAAACTAAATTAACACATTAAAATAAAAGCAAGTTAAATCTTGCTTCTAGTGGGGTTCGAACCCGGGTGACCTCATTTTGCGAAAATGGGTCACTTCGGGTTGCCCCACCCGAATTTCTTTAATTTTTTTAACTTAATTAATTAAATAATTAATTACTCTGGGTAATTACAATATTACCCTTGGCCTGGAAAAGACTATTTTACCCTTGGACCCTCAAAACTTAAAATTTCTTTTTTTGAGTCCGGTAAACACTCTTTCGATTAAATCTTTGTTTTCGTGAGCCTCACATGGTTGGTTCCAACCTTTCCAAGCTCAATTAACTCCCCAAGTTAGTTGGCTTGGTCGTAGTAAGGGTTCTGAGGTCTGGTTCTACGCGTATCAATACGTGTGGACGTTGGTCTAATCGCATGCATTCTTGAAAAACGTAAGTCTTGATCCTATTCATTTTTAGGGTTGTTACATTATCCCCCCCTTAGGAACATTCGTCCCCGAATGACAATACTCTTTACTAACAATAAGTATGTCATCTATAGAACCTACGCATACATAGGTACCTCAATACTTTCACTGGTGAATATCTTATTCACATATTAACATGATGGAACACCTCCTTGAAACCTACTAGTAGCTTTACATTAATAGACTAAAGAATTCTTCCCTAAACTAGTCTCATCAAAGGATACAACACAAAGTCAACATAAAAATCATATACATCAGCAACCGATATGATGACTTCAAACCTATTAACCTCATACTAGGGCATAAACACCATATACAGTCAAATATATGAAAGGCTAATTAAGTTTACGCACCCAAGGATTCCTCAGAAGTGCCTTCCCCTGCACCCCTGGACTTGAGTGCGAAGAATCGTTGCCTCTTTGGATCCTCTTCATTTGGGCCATTAGTCTGAACTCTCTCCTTCCCTTGTTCTTGACTCCTCCTATTCGGACAATCTTTCACCATGTTGTCCGGTTTTCCACAGCTGTAACAAGTATTAGAGCCCATCATACACTCTCCTCCATGCAGTTTGCCACACTTCCTGCAAGGTGGCCTCTCGTGAGGTGTATCTAC
>CM040623.1:6933643-6959856 GCA_022817965.1 Solanum lycopersicoides
TCACAAGTCTCCGTCCATTCGAACTTGGCTTTCTTCTTAGTCAAAGCTGTCAATGGGGCAGCAATGGAAGAAAAGCCCTCCACAAACCTGCGATAGTAACCAGCCAACCCAAAAAGCTACGGATGTCAGTAGGAGTAAGAGGTTTTGGCCAGTTCTTCACAGCCTCAGTCTTCCTGGGATCCACCTCCACGCCCTGATCGGACACAACATGACCCAGGAAGGTCACTGATCTCAGCCAGAATTCACATTTGCTGAATTTGGCATACAACTGATGTGTCTAAGTACCTGCAAGGTTAGTCTCAAATGTTGTTCATGCTCTTCCTTGGTCTTAGAGTAGATGAGAATGTCATCAATGAATACTATGACGAAAGAGTCAAGGTATTCACGGAAGACCCTGTTCATGAGGTCCATAAATGCAGCAGGTGCATTCGTGAGACCAAATGACATGACTAAAAACTCATAGTGACCATAGCGGGTACGAAAGGCTGTCTTTGGGATATCTCCATCCCTAACCCTAAGCTGATGATACCCTGAACGAAGATCAATCTTAGAGAAGAAACTAGACCCTTGGAGTTGTCAAACAGATCATCTATTCTGGGGAGTGGATACTTATTCTTTATAGTGACTTTGTTGAGCTGCCGATAATCGATACACATTCTAAGGGTTCCATCTTCTTCTTTACAAACAACACTGGAGCGCCCCAAGGGGATATGCTCGGTTGAATGAAACCCTTGTCAGTGAGATCTTTTAACTGCAGCTTCAACTCTTTGAGTTCAGCTGGAGCCATTCTGTAAGGAGGAATTGAGATTGGTTTAGTATCGGGTTCTAAATCGATACCAAAGTCAATCTCTCGAAGGGGAGGGACTCCAGGTAAATCATCAGGAAACACATCTAAGAACTCATTCACTACAGGTACTGAGTCTATGGAAGGAATGTCATGATCTAAATCATTAACACTCACAAGATGACACAATAACCCCTTGGACATCATTTTATTGGCCTTAAGGTTAGAAATCAAGGGGTTAGGACGACTCGAATTGTACCCCTCCCAGACTAACTCTTCTTCATTAGGAAAGCGAAATCTCACCACTCTACTACGACAGTCCAAGCAAGCATAACAACTGTGAAGCCAATCCATGCCAAGAATAACATCAAAATCATGCATGGGTAACTCAACCAGGTTTGCACACATAGTTTTACCACTCACAACTATTGGGCAATCTTTGTATACTCTATCAGTTCTTACATTCTCTCCTAAAGGTGTACTAACCACTATAGGATCATGTAGAACTTCAGGCAATATCTCAAAAGTAAGAGCAAGCAGAGGAGTTACAAAGGAAAGTGTAGACCCTGGATCAAGTAAAGCATAAACAGAAGTTGAGAACACTTGCAGCATACCTGTGACCACATCAGCGGACTTCTCCTGCTCCTCTCTGCCCTTCAGGGCATAGAACCTATTCCTCTTAGGAGGCTCGGCTGCTGCTGCACCCTGTGGATTAGGCCTAGGCTGAGTATTACCTCCAGCCTGACCTCTGTTCTGTGGACAGTCTCTGACCATGTGTCCACTCTTACCACAACCGAAGCAGGCATTAGTGCCCTGTCTGCACTCTCCACTGTGAGCTCGGCCACACTTAGCACAATTCTTCTTAGTACGCTGCATCTCACCTCCATTTCCCTTCTTGGGCTCAGGTCTGCCTCCTTTAGGTGTAGCACTCCTCTGAGGATTAGAATTCCCAGAACTCTGTTGCCCCTTTTTGAACCTTGGCTGCTCACGGACGCCAAAGTTATTCCTGTGGCCTCCATGACTGGGTCCTGCCTGATCTTGAGGCCTGGGCCTCCTAGCATCACGAACACCTCTTTTTCTGCGGCTGTCCTCTACCTGCTGGACAGGCACCATCAACCTGGAAAGATCCATATTATCATGGAGCATAGCAGATCGACACTCCTCCTCCAGGTCTCCATTGATTCCTGTGAGGAACCTGCTCATCTCATGCCTGCTGTTAGAAACCATGGAAGTACCATACCTGGGAGATTTCAACAAGGTTCAGTATTATTCTTATTCTTGCTATTAAATACTTAGGGAAAAACAACATACCTTGACAGCTTAACAAACTTTAGGGAATACTCCTGACTGTCATGGAGCCTTGTTTGAGGTTGATGAATTCCTCAACCTTGGCCTCCCTCATCTCCCTGGGAAAGAATCTCTCCAGAAATGTTGTCTTGAACAGCTCCCATGTGACTGGTACTCCAACTAAGACACGGCTATCTTGCCACATCTTGCACCAAGTTTGTGCAACATCCTTGAGGTGATAGGAAGCTAGCTCAGCCTTCTAAATATCAGTGGCCCCCATAGCCACCAGGATCTTATGCACCTCATCTACAAACTCTTTAGGATCCTCCGATGTCTTAACCCCTGTGAAAATGGGAGGATTCATCCTCGTGAAATCCATCAGTCTGTCAGCCATGGTACGAACCGGTGGGTTCTCCCTCTAAACATCCTGTCTGTTGACCTGGGCAGTCATAGCCTGGGCCTGCATAGTAATGGCCTGTGCCATTTGGGCCAAGGATGCCCGCACCTCAGCATCAGTCAACCCAGCTGGGTTAACTGGCATGGCCACTCCTTCAGCTGGAGCCTGGGGTAGATCCTGATTACCCCTAGCAGCTGCTCCTCCTCTCCTCTGACCAAATCCTCTCCTAGTGTTCATTCTTGGAAAAAACAAAAGGATTGATGTTAGACACGCTCATAACACCAAGAATTCAGACATTTAGAAAAGCACGATAAGATCAGAAGAAGGGAAACTTTCCTACGCATCATGCAGTCTCTAATCCAGGATAGTGGTGCACTTCACTACCATGACTTAGAAACTACTCAATGTGGTTGATGTGAACTTATTATTTTTGTAATTTAACCTAGTGCTCTGATACCAACTTTGTCACGACTGGAATCTAGACCCCAGACGAGACCGGCGTCGTTGACCTCTCAGAGGTCGCAGACAAGCCTACTTACGTCATTCTTACCTTACATAGGTTAATTTTAGCGGAAAATTTGAAACTTTTTGTTTCTAAACATTACTTACTAAACATTTCTAATACATTCGTAATTCGTTCAACATCAACCATCTAAACATTAAGAGATAATCAAATGAAAGAAATAGTCCAATAATATAATCGTATAATTGCCAAAATGGCATCCATACAGTCTGAATAAAATAAGAAAGAAACGCTAGTGGAACATGCTCCACTAGATCAACTCCTAAACTAAGCTAGAACATAAACAGTAGCATCCTCGAAAGCATAAGGACCTACCAAAACAGGATGAATGCTAGACGTCCGGATAACTGCAGCGATGATCCTGTAGCTCTACCGTCCACCTTTGCCTGCACCTAAAATAGTAGAGTTTGTATAGGGTTAGTACACACTTGTACTAAGTATGGGTATATGCAAGCACACACCAAGGACATGCATAAGAAAGAATAGCTCTTTCCTAACAACATGATTTTTGGAAGTCAAGTCAGTGGACTTGCCAAATTGAGATTAGGAAAGTTTCCAAATTTGGATTAGGAAAGTAAGTGAGATTTCCAAATTTAGATTAGGAAAGTGATACCATGAGAATAACATACTTCATCATACTTTTTACATTTGCACACAGCACATAGCACATTTCATATAGCATACAGTACATTTTACATGTAGCACATAACTTCTTTCATATCATTCATTCATATGCCATGAGACCTTGGAATCATGGACTTGACATTAAGACATCCCATAAATGAGGGCTCAACATATGGGACCTCAACTAGGGAGTCTTCATTAGCAAACACAGAGTCTGCTTCATTCATTCATACGTACTTTTTTTCATTTCGTTCATAGTCCAGTGTAACCACCAGTTATACCTAGGATGTAGTTTAAGACTTCCATTAGGTTCGTTGTGCAATGACCAAGAATGACCTAATGTCATTACTTGAATCTAACTCACCTTTTGATTATCCTATCCTAACACCTTTGGTATTCATTCATTGCATTATGTGCATCATTTGAGGCTGGCCTCATTCATTCATTGGGAACTTTAACTTTAACCGACATAGATCATGTGAGCATCATGAAATCCAGTGTCTCCCCCACACCGAAAAGAGGTGGAATCACCGGCCAAAGTGATCCAATAACATGCTAGCGTACATGGGAATTTAACCCCGCCAGATCCCTATATTGGCAGTATAGGTTCGAAGACTAGGAGATATAAGGAGACCCATACCCGGCAAGCCGGACAGTCTCATCTCATGAGAGTTACGTGAACCTCCGCCCTTCCCGAAAAAAGGCATCACCGCTCATAGCTAGTCTATCGGTGCTCAGTATAAAGTTCCATTTCATTCATCTCATACGTCATGGAAGCTAACTTCTAGTATGAGGACATCATAGCTCATTAGATGATCTCTCATCTCATCATTCGTATTAAGTGTGTTAAGCTCAATACTCTCATTAGAGTGTTCATAGAGACTGGTCTCTTCATTATCTTACACTATCATAGGTGAATACATGTTGGTAACCTTTACTTAGGCTCATTTGAGATTACTCTCCTCATTTACATTAGCCTCATATCATGTTATCACCACATTCATCATCATTACATTTTGTTTTTCTTAGTTATTCACCTCTTATTACGTGTATGTTCATTTCATCATATGCCAATGCACTTGGCCATTTGGTGTGTCTCACACCTTACTTAACCCTCTAGGTTCATCATTCATTTCATACATCTTAGGTTCACTTACTTTTGAACATATGTTAGACTTATGAGTCTAAACACACAAGCCATGAGGCTTCATTCATAGTTCGTTAAGTAATTCTTACATTCCTAAGATTATGTTGTACAAGACTTATGTATCTTGTATTTATGTCAAGATCTTGAATTAGATCTAAGTAGGTGGCATTTATTCTTGTACGTTTTGTTCACGTATGATTTATGTATCAATACGGAAATTTGGGCAAGGAATCCCAAGTCTTGAATCAATTGGATATCATTTACATTTTTAATTGATTTTATTCTAATATTCATAACATTTTAAACTCTAAGTCAAATCACAATATTTAATTTGAAGGTTTACTTTTCCACTTAAAGTCGCTCTTACATTGGCCGATGGGTTGTGGGTTCAAGCCCCCACAACCCCATTTTCGTATTTCTTTTATTTGTTTCGGTTCATATGAGGCTTTGGGACCCGAGGTCGAGTCCCCTCAGCCACACTAAATTATCCTTTAATTTCCCTTCCCTTCCATTCGCTTAGGCCGAGAGGTTGTGGGTTCGAACCCCCACAACCTCTTTATGTTATTCTCCCTTTTTAAGTATTGACTGATTGAGTTGACTATGAGGTTGTGGGGTCGAATCCCCACAACCTCATTTCATTTTTATTTTTTACTTCCCTCATCCGCATAGAGGTCGTGGGTTCGATTCCCACGCCTCTCAAAATTTTCCTTAATTTTTTCCTTTTCCTTGGTTTATAACCGAGAGGGTGTGGGTTCGAATCCCACCCCTCTCATTTCTTATTTTCTTTTTTCTTCACACTTATTTCCCAGCCAAGGCAGGTTCGAATCCCCTTCACCACACGAATTTTCTTCTTCTTTATTTTTTTTTGATTTTTAAAGGGGTGAGGTCTCGGGTTCGACCCTCAATGACCTCACCTATTCTTCCTTATTTTTCTTGACATTCTAAACATCTTAATTTGGCAGAGATATATCAACATAATGCTGGAAATTTAAAGTGACTTCTTTACTCATTTTTATCTCCATTTGTTAGTAAATTCATAGACAATACATAGTTCATTTGGTACGTTCTTTAATACAATTCTTCACGAATTCTTAACCAAGATGTTTACTCCTCAAATCAGCCACACTTCATGTCACACGAACATCACAATTTACTTCAATTGGAGTACATAAAACAACAATATAACATTAACAAAAATCAAGTCTCTAGGCCGAGACTCACACATGCCATGCATTTTTCTTTTCTTGATTCGAACACACACACATAGTTGTCTTTTCATGAATTAACATACATCCAATACATTACATTCAGCACAAACATCACATAATCCTAAGTCTACCAGCATTCATACCAACCTACATTCGTTGGGAGCTAATGACAGGGACATGCAACGGGGAAACAACCTTAGTTTTTGAGCCGAATATACTGAGTCTTAAGGGTCTCTTGGGAAAGGGACCAAGAGTAAGAAAACCCATACCTTGTTTTCTTGTTAAATGTCCAGAATGCTGCCCAAGAACTCCTCCACAAATCAGCCCACACACCCAAAGTCACACCTTACCCGACCAGTGTAGTAGTTTTGCTTAACGTTACCGGATTGTTTTCTCTTTGTGTTTCTATCTTTCAAGTTCTTGATGAACTTTTGCCTTTACTTTATTTTTCTTTTGCTGATTGTTTTCTCACGTTTTCAGCCAAGAAAAAGAGAGTGAAAGAGAGAAAAATCGTGCAAGATAGAGTGGAGGAAATGGGAGATAGAAGTCTAGTAGAAGTAGGACTTTGTGGGTTTGAATTAGTCAACTTAATAATTAATCAAAATTAATAAAAAATCTGATTTCTTTTTCCTAAATCAGCTAATATTAATTATTTATTAAAAACTAAGTTAACACATTAAAATAAAAGCAAGTTTAATCTTGCTTCTAGTGGGGCTCGGACCCGAGTGACCCCATTTGCGAGAATGGGTCAATTCGGGTTGCCCCACCCGAAAACACTTTAAATAAATAAATTAATATTAATTAATTTGTTCCTTAGGGTAATTACAATATTACCCTTGGCTTGGAAAAGACCATTTTACCCTTGGACCCTCAAAACTTAAGATTTCTTCTTTTAAGTTCGGTAAAAACTCTTTCGATTAAATCTTCGTTTTCGCGAGCCTCACATAGTTGGTTCCAACCTTTCCAAGCTCAATTAACTCCCCAAGTTAGTTGGCTTGGTCGTAGTAAGGGTTCTGAGGTCTGGTTCTTCGCGTATCAATACGTGTGGACCTTGGTCTAATCACAAGCATTCTTGAAAAACATAAGTCTTGATCCTATTCATTTTTAGGGTTGTTACAAACACAATTAGCTATAAAATCACTATCACATAAGAAGATTTAACCTTGCATAGTTGAGATCAAAGGAGAATCAAGATCATACCTCATTGCCGTTCGTGGGACTTCATACTTAAATAACCAAGAACTCACAATCAACATATGAAATAGGATAATTCATGAAGTATTAACATAACTAAAATCAAAGTAAACAAGTGACATGTTCATCACCCTCAACAATTCACCTTAATCAATCCAAGAAATTAGGGATTTAGGGGAAAGACATGGGTCAATGGATAACTCAAATAAATTTATCAATTAACAATTAATTCATACTTAAACAACATTAATTCATCATAATTCATCACAATTGATTCACAATTTCGTTTAGAAAGAAGACCCATGTGAGGAGAAAAACCCATCTTTTGGGGGATTTAGAAATTATCTTTTTAAGGACCTCTTGGGGAAAGGATTCACAAGAGTGAAAGAAACCATACCTTATGGATGAGAAATGCACGAAATTGGGTTGAAAAACTTGAAGGCTTGATCTTCTTCTTGGAGCTCTAATGGTTTTCAATGAAGTTTTGGAGGAAGAGAGAATTTTGGTGAGAGAGAGAGATTTGTTATTTCAACTTTTGGGACTTGATTTGAGTGATAAAATTGAATTAAACTGACCCTAATACATTATATAGTCACCCATTAAATTACCCAAAATACCCCTCATTTAAATGAGTTTATTTGGGAAGTCAAAACACCCAAAATACGACTTTTACGATATCTGGAAAGTAGGTGCGCGTCACGGGATTAATTTCCCAATTTATTTTCAAATTTTGAGCTGAGGCAGTGAAGTCCGTGTCAGCTCCGTGTCACACAGTAACCCCCCAGTTCTTGACTTTCGCAGACTGCTTCGGCAGCCTGCCTACCATGTTGGTGTCCTTCCCAAGGACCCTTCCGGTGGTCCTTGGGGTGTCATTTTCAAACGTTTAAACTCTCTATACTACACTCTACCTAACCAAAGTCTTTTTACAAGTTTTGGACTCCATATGACCCTCCGAAACCTTCGCCAAACATAGGGACGTCAACATAGTTGAATTTCGCTAGTTTCCGGACGTTAAGGCTTTTTTTAATCCTATTGCTCCGAAACTTCTCAAACAAGTTATTTACAATTATTTAGGTCTAAAACCATCATTATTCAACATATTAAGCTCTAGTATAGGTAATGGAAATTTATGGGGTGTTACAATTTTCTCATTTGTATATTTAAGCATGTACATTTGGATATTTGGCATTGCTTTAATTAAAAATTCATTACTCATTTGTCGATGTACTTTAAGAAATGACATTAGTTTGATTCCCTTTGACATCTTTATCAATAAGCTTATTATATGTGTGTGCTACTTTAAAAATACTTAATTTTGTATGCATATTCCAAACTCAAATAAGTGGTTTTAGTTAAACTCGCAAACGAAGTTCGTTTCTGAACATGAGCCGATGATTTGTTCCTTAAACCTTTAAGATCATTTCATACATGGGATCCCTTGTCACGACCCAAAGTAGACCCTAGGCATAACATAACGTATAGAAATCCAAAAGGCCCTACACAAGACATTTATCACACATTATACAAGATAATGGACATAAAGATGCCCTTACTTTCCAAGGTAAGAACCATAAACTTGAGCTAAAGTGGATCTACTAGATAAATGTCTATCTAAGACAATCCTATGTTGGCACATAGTTATGGAATAAAAAGATTGCTACTAGAAACTCGATCTCTACTAACGGGAGAACTTCCAGCTCAATATTCTCTCAGTGCTAAGTAAGAGTAGCAAACGGACCGGTTTTTTTCCGGTCCTGTCTGGTTCTTGTCCTGTTCCCGTACCGGTTCATCCGGTACCGGTTTAACCGATAAGGAACCGGTCTCCCATGATACCGGACCGGTTACCGAATCAGGTCCCGGTTTTTTATCCGGTTGAACCATTTGGTAAGAGCCGGTTCCGGTCCGGTCCGGTCCGGTCCGATGCGGTAAGCACCGGTTTACCCGTTTTTTTTTAATTTTTTTAAAGTATCCTTTAATTCGACCCTTGGGCCCTTCTAGCCGTTAGGATGGGTCCCAAAATGATCAAATTATTCCCCCCCACCCCCACCCCTTTCTAACCCATTTACACTATAAATATACCTTTTTTCCATTTTAAATCACAATTTCACTAACTACTTACTTATACATCTTATACAATCTCTCAATTTTAAATCTCTCATAAATTGTAAATTATTATATTGTGATATTGACTTGGAGTTTGGATTTTGAAAATTTATTTGATGTAAATTGGAATTTTGAAGCTACAATAGACATCTCTCAATTTCGGCTTTGGTTATACGTCTACTTTTACGTAGACGTTTGGTACATTCGTTCCAACTTTCAACTTTAATTTTTTATCTTGTTTATTATTTAAATTGTTTTATTTATTTTATTACATTATCTTGCTTGTTTTTCATAATATTTAATTATTTTAAATTTGAACATGAATTTGGAAAGAAATAGTAGTAAAACACCAATGTCGGAAAGAAAAAATATTAGGGGAGGAGTAAGTAGTTCAAGTTCTAAAAAATTTCCACCTAGATTTGTAGTTAATACTAATGATTATACTCATGTTAATGAAACTTTTTTATGTCACCAGGACCTATTGAATTTAATTCCGAAAATGAAGTAGATCATGAGACTTTAAATAGACGTTATACTAATTTTGAGGAAGAATTAGATGAAGAAGTAGAAATAAATGAGAAAGACGAAGAGACCTCTACCCCTACTAGTTCGGTTACCAAATTACCAGAACAAAATGAAGTCCCCCCTTTACCTACTTTTTCAAATGTCGCCGCCGTACTTGTTGTAAGATCTTTAGTATGGAATTTTTTTATACATAATGAGGCAAAAACTACTGTTACTTGCACTAAATGTAAATTGTTCATGAAACATGTAACTACGGGTACACAAGGGGGAACGGGACGACTAAGAACACATTTATGAAAGTGTAATAAAGGATTTGCTCGCCTAGATGATATAGAAAGAGCTAATAGAAATAGAATACTCATACCCGAAAGTTCTATGGGAGCTGAAGGTTCTAATATGATTCAAGGTGTATTAAATATGTTAACCCGGCTAGTCAAATCACACACCGCACGTATAGTAAAGAAAAAGATCATAGAGAATTAGCTAAAATGGTTGTTGTTTGTGCTTTGCCTTTTTCATTCCCTTCACATCCTAGTTTTGTTCATTATATTCGAGAATTATATAACCCAGATTATGAAGGTATTCCAAAAATACAATTGAAAGTGATCTTTTTAAATATAAAAAAGAATATTGTCATTTTTTTTGTTATTTATTTGCTTATTATGATGGTAGATTATCTATTACTTCTGATATGGGACGTAGTCCTAATAGTAATGATTATTTTATACTTACTGTCCATTGGATTAATCATGAATGAAATATGCAAAAATGAATATTAGCGTATAAATTTGTTGAAGAAACTGAAACTGGTTCTTATATAGCATCAAAAGTTGGCTCTATTTTACAATATTATAGAATATGTGATAAAATAATGAGTGTCACTTTAGATAATACTTCTAATAATTCAAGAGTAGTTGATTATTTAAAAAGTAGACTTTGTCCAATTGATAAAGATTCTTTTCATATTAAGTGTTTTTTATAAACCAACAAATGCATGCTCCGGTCAATATTATCCTACTATTTCTTCTGGTTTTGTAAATATTTGTGCTATTTCATCTGAATTTGCAAAATATAAAGGAAAAGATCAATTTAAAGATTCACTTGCTTTTATGATTGAAAAATTCAAAAAATATTTTTTCCCTATTCCTCAAATCTATTTGACTGCTACTACTTTCAACCCAAATTATAAATTAAGAGGTGTTGAAAGAATGATAGAAAAGATTTATGTAAATTTAGAAATTAAAGATGATGAAACTCCTAGTGTTGAAGAATCTAAAAGTAACATTTATACAAAAGTTAGAGATTTATATAATGCATATAAAGTTATGGAGATAAATATTCCAATAGTTGAACCTCCATCTTCTAAGCCTAAAAGTGATGGATGAATATCTTGAGCTTGAATATTCTACTAATAATGATTTTTATTTATATTTCAGTCAGGCACGGGAAAAGATTTGACATGAAGAAGGACAACTTCAACCTCCAATATTAGTATGGTGGAAGAATCGTGAAAATTAATTTCCAACCCTTGCTAGGATTGTTCGAGATGTGTTAGTGATTCAAGCATCATCGGTCGCTTCAGAGCAAGCCATTAGTGCAGCGAGATTTATGATTGGAGATCATCAATATTCATTAGCAAATGACAGTTTGAAAATATCGGTGTTGTTTCGAGATTGGGTCAATGCCGAAAAAAGAAACACCGGACTACCACTATTAAGTAGTCAAATAGAATATAAAATAGATGAAATATGTAACAACCCATTCAGTTGATTTGAACACTAGAACTTTTTATTTGATAAAATACTTTCCGATAGATTTTAAATGGGTGTTTTTGACTATTCATAATTATAATTATAAAATTAGTGGGCTAGTTTTAAATAATTTATTTAGTTGGTGGTGAAAGAAAATAATAGTGAAATAAATAGTGGATCACTTTCACTACTCTTATAATTAGTCATATAATATTTTAGGAGGAAATATTCTGAAAAAGGAAAATAAGGGTTTAGCGGTGAAAACCTTACCTGCAGCAGTCACAAAACGGATTTTCAATCAGGTAATCAAATTTAAAGTTGAGTGTTGGATGTATTCGCATGATTGTTTTATTGCTATTATTTCATTATGATATTGAATTAGAAAAAAAAATGATATTCAAAAGAAGTGCAAGATATTTAGTGGGGGCCGTTGGGTTTAGAGTTACTGCCAAGGAATATTATTATTAGTGTTATATTATTGATTGGGAAGGAAAAAGGAATATATATATATATATATATATATATAAATTAGTACTATGTTGTTGTGAAGAGGGATCAGTCGTGCATTTTAATATATTTGTTACTGTAATGTTTGGTGGATGAAGACAAGAAGGTACTGGAAAATTTAAAGAGGCAAGGTGGAAGCGTGATATTGGTCAATTGTTTGATAGAATTGGCTTAAAGTGTTTAGTGAGTTAGTGGATGGGTGGCAAGTGAAAGTTATATGTAGAAAATTTAATTAGTTCATGGAGAATTAAATTGTCACCGTCATATGCTTACTATTTAAAAATGAACTTGGTATGTTATGTATCACGTTCTTTTCCATTCAAATTGTTATATTAAATGGTAAATGCCTTTGTTTTCAATGGAGGTAATGATTAGCTAATCATTAGCTAATAATGATTAGCTAATAATGTGAGAAGTTTATTTTACAGTATATAGTTGCCACTGGTTTCCATAACCAGTGGCTTAATTTTGAAGTTATTACTTATCATCATCTTATAAATTGGGTTTAGTATATTAACATAGGTAATTAAATATTAGGTGTATCGAATTATTTAAATTTCATTAAAGTTATGTTAATTAGGAGAATTAAGACCTACCTTTAGGTTTGAACTTTAGGAAATTGATTATATAAATAATTGAGTTTTTGGGTCTATGCTAAACATAGAATAATTTGAATGTTTATGGGACTTTCAACTTACACCTTATGCATATATATGTATTCTTGATAGATTGGAAGGGTTCGGAGGCAATAAGATAAGGAAAAGCGTTGAAGAAGTAGTTGCTTGACTTCGGTTCTTTGGTGGAGGTAGGTTATGGTTTATTTCTATTTGATAGATAAACTCTCAATAGCGATTGATATGTATTGAGTGATATTGTAAAGTCTCCTATGTACTTGATTGTGTTGTTGTATGTCTTGATTGTGTGGTTTGTGGTTGGCCTAAAATTATGAGACTGTTGAATTTCTAATCTTGAACCCTCTCTATTAAAATGACGCCTTGAATAAAGAGGGCTTGATGAAATAAAATAATGAGATAATTCGATCGGAGTGTCACGTTCCGACACGGTATTATGGGATCGGAGTGTCACGTTCCGACACGGTATATGGAATCGGAGTGTCACGTTCCGACACAATAACATTAAAGGAAAGGAATTCTTGAATTAACTTAATATACTCAATCTCAAAGAACCCATTTTTCAAATGAGTATGGTGTGGAGGCATGAGTCCTCATAGGTGTGCTTGATGTTGTGATTGATGGTGTACCTACTATGGTGTTGTTGTCACTGGTTCATGTGTTTGTTGCTTGCCACCTGTTAAGTATTGTAGTTGATTTTATATTATTATTTAATATATATTGGTTCCTATTTTGAGTTGGCCGATGATACCTACTCAGTACGTGTTTCTTGTACTGACCCGTACTTGTATTTTCTTCTTTGTTCTTTTGTGGAGTGCAGCAAGAGTACCATCGACTTCGACTCGCCCTCAACTCTAGCCAGTCTCCAGCACATCAGAGTTCTGGGTGAGCTATTATTTCTAGCTCGTGCTGGATTCTCTCATTCACGTCTTGATGTCTTTGAATTTCGGACATGGACCATCTTTTTGCTTATTTTGATTTCTTAAACACTCTTAGACTTGGTAATTTGAAATAGATGTACTTGATGTGATGACTTTCATATTTTGGGGATAATAAAGGTTAAACTTTTGAAGCTTATTTAATTGGTTACTTAATAAGTTTTGGAGCTTCCGCAATATTTTTGTTATTTATAGTTGAACTATTGGTTATGTTGGAGTTTAGATTTGTTGGTTCGCCCACCTAGGAGGTTAAGTGTGGGTGCCACTCACGACTCATTTTGGGTCGTGACAAAATATTTTGTGAGAATAGTGATGATGGCAATGGAAGCAATGGAAAAAGATCGACAAATGCAAGTTCCGAAAAATCTTTCTTTTCAAATGATACTAAATTTACAAAAAGAATTTTAAAAAAAATGCAATTGTTAGTACAATAATTAATATTCAATACCTAAATTATGTACTCTTTATCTCTTAATAATATTTGTATTGTACAATTTATTTATTTGAATAAATATACGGCCTTGATTTTCTTTTAAAATAGTCTCTTCTATTTAATTCATGTCATTTTACAAATTTAATTGTTAATTATTTTAATATTAGTTTAAAGTTTAAACATTTATATAAAATTAAATTTTAAGGTTTAAAGTTTAAAATTTACAAGTTTACACTCAATATAAACTTTAAAGTTTAAACTTTAAATTCAATATAAACTTTAAACTTTAAATTCAATATAAACTTTAAAATTTAAATTCAATTTCAAAATTTAAATTCAATATAAACTTTAAACTTTAAATTCAATTTCAAACTTAAGTTCAATATATAATTTAAACTTTAAATTCAATTTCAAACTTATATAAACTTTAAAGTTTAAGCTTTAAACTTTAAACTTTAAAATGTACTTTAACGTTTAAAGTTTTCAATTGAAGTTTTTTAATAATATAATATTATTAATTAATAATATAAATATATAATATTATATAATAATTAAAATAATTAAAATATAAAAACAAATTCCGGTACCGGTTGAACCGGTAAGACCCGGTTCCTATCCGATTACTAAGGGACAGGGCGGAACATGTTGGGTTTTCCGGTAAATCCGATTCTGGTAAGACCCGGTACCGGTACTGGTTCCGGTAAAACCGGTCCGGTTGACCCGGTCCTATCCAATTGCCAGCCTTAGTGCTAAGTATAAATCTCATAAAATAGTTATTAATTATATTCATTGTATTATCCATGGAAAGGTACAATTAAGCAACCAATCTAAGCTAAAGTTCATTTAGAATAGCTCCTTAATCTTGATTCAACTTAGGTGAGAAAACCTTTTAATCTATAATAATTCTAATGACACAGACTGTCAATGCATTATACTACGTAATCTATAGTAAGACCTGCTACAAATGCATGTCTATTTCTGATACCCATACCCAAAGAAACATTATAGTACAAAGTCTAATTTTCTTCTTTGATATGCTATCCCTATTAAAAATCCTAATGTGGATATTGTTTCTAGCATAAATCCATTAACATTACTTATCATAAATTTAAAATAAAACGAATGAAGTCTAAGACTTAGAGCAGCTTATTGGTTGTGTTTGCTTCCTAGCAGAAGTGCAAAAAATGGCACGGAAGAATTGAATAAGTACAAATGACAATAATGTAAGCATAATATTTATTAGTATGCCCTCAGGAAAAAAATCCTTTAATTGAAACCCAATTTTAAGAGCGCAAACCTAAAATTTACAAAGTTAAGACAACTTCAGTCCTACTCATACATAATTCCGAAGTGAATTTTGTTCAGTAACGTTGATTATGTAGTCAGTGGGTTTTGAAAGACTCATTGAAAGATGTGTTCTGCCTTTGTTATATGTGTTACATTCGTCATATAATCCCTCTTTTTTCTCTCTCTCTCTTGTCCTTTGTACTACATCACCATTTAGGTATTTTTGTACTTCCATTTTCTTCTTTGATTTTCTTCTAGGTTTTAAAGACTTGAAAGGCTTGGTTTTCAGTGTTGTTCTTGTTCTTTGTGTGTTGTGAGGAAAAAAAAATAGATTCCTTGGATTGTGCTTCTGTGTTTGAGGAGGAGGAGGGCAACAAACGACTTTTTGAAGGTGGTAATGAGTTGCTTTAGATGCCCCCATCTTCTAAAGAGAAGCTTCCGAAGAAACTTGATGTGAGAGTCTTTTCTTTTATCTTTCCATATGTTTATTTGCTTAAAACCTACGAAATAAAAAGTACATATCGACAAAGGGTCCTCAATTTTTCTATGAGATTATGAAACATATTATTTTTGCTTTTCCGTCCACTACTAGTAAAGCTTCTATGCAAATGTCTGTTGCTTCAACATTGTTATTTGTAACTTGTTTAATTTCTTTATAACTGACTTCATAAACTGGTTTGAAATTTATTTCCTTTATTTAGTTATTGTTCTATGGAATGCTTTAGTTTTTAAAATTGTATCTGAATTTTTAACTTATCACTGGGGTTTCATTTCACCCCACCTTGTAAAAAATGATCATTCCCAATGTATATAGTGTAGATTGATCATGATTTTCATCAAGTGCGCTTCTGATAAGCACCCCTAGTGAAAGATCATTTCTTATAAGAGGCATAAAATAAATATTTACTCAATAGGGGTGGTTATACGAATATCATCAGATGCAAATCATGATCAATTTACACTACCTACTCATAAAAGGATCATTTTTTACAAGGGTAGGAATCAACCCCCTCCCCCCTAATAAGTTGAAAGTTTAGGTAGCACTTCAATTAAACTACTAAATCTTTCCATAGAATAGTAACAAAATAAAAGAAATAAATTTCACACTCGTTAAGAAAGTTAGTATAACAAAAGTAAACAAGTTACAAATAACATTGTTAAAGCAACACACATTTGCATAGAAGTTTTAATCATAGTGGGGAAAAAAGTTTCAGAATATCATATATGAATTGAGGCCCCTTGTTCTCTATGTGCTTTTTATTTCATAGGTTGAAGCGGATAAAAAGATGGAAAGAAAGAAGAAAAGGCTCTCACATCAAGTTTCTCCAGAAGCTCCTCTTTAGAAAACATTACCCTGTGAAGCAACTCATTACCAGCTTCAAAAAGTCCTTTGTTGTGCTCCTCCTCCTCCTCATATACAGAAGCACGATCCAGGGCATCCATTTCGTTTGCTCATATCACTCAAAGGAACAAGTAGAGCAACGCAAACAAAGATTTTCACTATCTAAAACCCAGAAGAAAATTTAAAAAAACGAAAGTACAAAAAGACCTAAAAGGTGATGCTAGTAAAAAGGAAAAGTAAGAGAGAAAGAATGAAAATAGGGGTTATGTAAAAAATGCAGCGCATGCTTAAAAGCCAGAGCACATCTGTCAATGAGTCTTTCAAAACCCACTGAATACATCACCAACATTTCAAAACAAAATTCACTCTGGAATTGTGTGTGAGTAGGACTGAGGTTGTCTTAACTTTGTAAATTTCAAGTTTACCCTCTTCAAATTGGGTTTCAATTAAAGGAATTTGCTCCCGAGGTCATGCTAATAAATACTCCGCTTACATTACTGTAATCTGTACATATTCAGTTCTTTCATGCCCTTTTTGTGCACTTCTGCTAGGAAACGAATACAAGTAGTAAGATGCTCTTAGTCTTAAATTTTATTCGTTTTTTATTTTGAAATTAGGATAAGTAATGTTTATGTCTTTATGCTAGCAGCCATATCTGTCACGACTGAAATCTAGACCCCAGTCGAGACCGGCGTCGTTGACCTCTCAGAGGTCACAGACAAGCCTACTTACGTCATTCTTACCTTACATAGGTTAATTTTAGCAAAAAATTTGAAACTTTTTGTTTCTAAACATTACTTAATAAACACTTCTAATACATTCGTAATTCGTTCAACATCAACCATCTAAACATTAAGAGATAATCAAATGAAAGGAATAGTTCAATACATAATTGTATAATTGCCAAAATGGCACCCATACATAGTCTGAATAAAATAAGAAAGAAACGCTAGTGGAACATGCTCCACTAGCTCAGCTCCTAAACTAAGCTAGAACATAAACAGTAGCATCCTCGAAAGCATGAGGACCTACCACAACCGGATGAATGCTGAACGTCCAGATAACTGCAGCGATGATCCTGTAGCCGTACCGTCCACCTGTGCCTGCACCTAAAATAGTAGAGTTTGTATAGGGTTAGTACACACTTGTACTAAGTATGGGTATATGCAAGCACACACCAAGGACATGCATGAGAAAGAATAGCTCTTTCCTAACAACATGATTTTTGGAAGTCAAGTCAGTGGACTTGCCAAATTGAGATTAGGAAAGTTTTCTAATTTGGATTAGGAAAGTAAGTGATCTTTCCAAATTTGGATTAGGAAAGTCAGTGAGCTTTCCAAATTTGGAATAGAAAAGTTATGCCATGAGAATAACATACATAATCATACTTCTCACATTTGCACACAGCACATAACATTTACACATAGCACATAACTTCGTTCATATCATTCATTCATACGCCATGAGACCTTGGAATCATGGACTTGAAATTAAGACATCCCAGAAATGAAGGCTCAACATATGGGACCTCAACTGGGAGTCTTCGTTAGCAAACACAATGTCTGCTTCATTCATTCATACGTACTTCATTTCATTTCGTTCATAGTCCAGTGTAACCACCGGTTATACCTAGGATGTAGTTTAAGACTTTCATTAGGTTCGTTGTGCAATGACCAAGAATGACCTAATGTCATTACTTGAATCTAAATCACCTTTTGATTATCCTATCCTAACACCTTTGGTATCATTCATTTCATTGTGTGCATCATTTGAGGCTGGCCTCATTCATTCATTGGGAACTTTAACTTTAACCGACATAGATCATGTGAGCATCATGAAATCCAGTGTCTCCCCCACACCGAAAAGAGGTGGAATCACCGGCCAAAGTGACCCAAAAACATGCTAGCGTACATGGGAATTTAACCCCACCAGATCCCTATGTTGGCAGTATAGGTCCGAAGACTAGGAGATATAAGGAGACCCATACCCGGCATGCCGGACAGTCTCATCTCATGAGAGTTACGTGAACCTCCGCCCTTCCCGAAAGAAGGCATCACCGCTCATAGCTAGTCTATCGGTGCTCAGTATAAAGTTCCATTACATTCATCTCATACGTCATGGAAGCTGGCTTCTAGTATGAGGACATCATAGCTCATTAGATGATTTCTCATCTCATCATTCATATTGAGTGTGTTAAGCTCAATACTCTCATTAGAGTGTTCATAGAGACTGGTCTCTTCATTATCTTACACTCTCATAGGTGAGTACGTATTGGTAACATTTACTTAGGCTCATTTGAGATTGCTCTCATCATTTACATGAGCCTCTTATCATGTTGTCACCACATTCATCATCATTAGCATCTTTGCTTTTCATAGTTATTCACCTCTTATTACGTGAATGTTCATTTCATCATATGCCAATGCACTTGGCCATTTGCTGTGTTTCACACCCTTACTTAACCCTTCTAGGGTTTCATTATTTCATTGTTCATTTCATCATATGCCAATGCACTTGGCCATTTCGTGTGTTTCACACCCTTACTTAACCCTTCTAGGGTTTTATTATTTCATTGTTCATCTCATCATATGCCAATGCACTTGGCCATTTAGTGTATTTACACTCATACTTAACCCTTCTAGGGTTTCATTATTTCATTTCATACATCTTAGGTTCACTTACTTTTGAACGTATGTTAGACTTATGTGTCTATACATACAAGCCATGAGGCTTCATTCGTAGTTCGTTAAGTGATTCTTACATTCCTAAGATTACGTAGTACAAGACTTATGTATCTTGTATTTATGCCAAGATCTTGAATTTGATCTAAGTAGGTGGCATTATTCTTGGACGTTTGTTCACGTATGATTTATGTATCAATACGGAAGTTTGGTCAAGGAAACCCAAGTCTTGAATCAATTGAATGTCATTTACATCTTTAATGGATATCATTCTAATATTCATTACATTTTAACTCTAAGTCAAATCACAATATTTATATTAAAGGCTTACTTTTCTAATTAAAATCTCTCTTGCATTGGCCGATGGGTTGTGGGTTCAAGCCCCCACAACCCCATTTCGTTTTTCATTTATTAGTTTCGGCCTATGGGAGACTTTGGGACCCGGGGTCGAGTCCCCTCAGCCACACTACAATTCTCCTTTATTTTCCTTTCCCTTCCATTCGCTTAAGGCTGAGAGGTTGTGGGTTCGAACCCCACAACCTCTTTATTTTATTCTCCTTTTTGAAAGTTGACTTATTTGAGCTGACTATGAGGTTGTGGGTCGAATCCCCACAGCCTCATTTTATTTTTTATATTATCTCCCTCATCCGCATAGAGGTCGTGGGTTCGAATCCCACCCCTCTCATTTCTTAATTTCTTTTTCTTCACATATATTTCCCAGCCAAGGCAGGTTCTAATCCCCCTCACCACACCAATTTTCTTCTTCTTTAATTAAACTTTTCTTTCGATTTTAAAGGGTGAGGTCTCGGGTTCGACCCTCAATGACCTCACCTAATCTTCCTTATTTTTCTTGGCATTCTAACCATCTTAATTTGGCAGCATATATCAACAAAAATGCTGGAAATTCAAAGTAATTTCTTTACTCATTTTTATCTCCTTTTGTTAGTAAATTCGTAGGACAATACATAGTTCGTTTGGTACGTTCTTTACTACAATTTTTTACAAATTCTTAACCAAAAGGTTTACTCCTCAATTCAGCCACACTTCATGTCACATGAACATCACATTTTACTTCAATTTGTGTACATAAAACAACAAACAAAACATTAACAAAATTAAGCCTCTAGGCCGAGACTCAACATGCCATACACATTTTCTTTCCTTAATTCGAACACGCACATAGTTGTCTTTTCATGACTTAACGTACATCAAATACATTAACATTCATCATAAATATCACAAAATCCTAAGTCTACCAGCATTCATACCAACCTACATTCGTTGGGAGCTAATGACAGGGACATGCAACAGGGGATACAACCTTAGTTTTTGAACCGAATTTACTGAGTCCTAGGGGTCTCTTGGGAAAGGGACCAAGAGTAAGAAGACCCATGCTTTGTTTTCTTGTTAGATGTTCAAAATGCTGCCCAAGAACTCCTCCACAAATCAGTCCACACACCCAAAGTCACACCTCACCCGACTAGCGTAGTAGTTCTGCTTAACGTTGCCGGATTGTTTTCTCTTTGAGTTTCTATCTTTCAAGTTCTTGATGAACTTTTGCCTTTACTTTATTTTGCTTTTGCTGATTGTTTTCTCACGTTTTCAGCCAAGAAAGAGAGTGAAAGAGAGAGAAAATCGTGCAAAGAGAGTGGGGAAAATGGGAGATAGAAGTCTAGTAGAAGTAGGACTTTGTGGGTTTGAATTAGTCAATTTATTAATTAAAAAAATTAAAAAAATCTGATTTCTTTTTCCTAAATCAGATATTACTAATTATTTATTAAAACTAAATTAACACATTAAAATAAAAGCAAGTTAAATCTTGCTCTTAGTGGGGTTCGAACCCGGTGACCCCATTTTGCGAAAATGGGTCACTTCGGGTTGCCCCACCCGAATTTTATTTTTTTGAACTTAATTAATTTAATAATTAATTACTCAGGGTAATTACAATATTACCCTTGGCCTGGAAAAGACCATTTTACCCTTGGACCCTCAAAACTTAAGATTTCTTCTTTTGAGTCCGGTAAAAACTATTTCGATTAAATCTTCATTTTCGCGTGCCTCACATGGTTGGTTCCAACCTTTCCAAGCTCAATTAACTCCCCAAGTTAGTTGGCTTGGTCGTAGTAAGGGTTCTGAGGTCTGGTTCTACGCGTATCAATACGTGGGACCTTGGTCTAATCGCAAGCATTCTTGAAAAACCTAAGTCTTGATCTATTCATTTTTAGGGTTGTTACATTATCCCCCCTTAGGAACATTCGTCCCCGAATGACACTACTAACTATCTAGCGTAATGCCAGTCAGATCATAACATAGTTACTATACACAATCAAGCAATAGCAACAAAGAATGGAGAGATAAGGAACCTTAGACTTAAGAGTAAAAGTCTAACCTCAAGGGCTGAATAGATGAGGGTAGCGGGATCTCATGTCGGCCTCGGCCTCCCACGTAGCACCCTCAACAAGATGATTCGTCCACAACTATAACATCATTAGGGTCCATCATACATTATCCTCCATGCATTATGCCACACTTCCTATTAGGTGGCCTCTCCTGGGCTGTAAAGTCTTACGAACTTCAGGGAGTAATCCCTGACTGATATCGAGCCCTGCTTAAGGTTGATGAATTCCTCAACCTTAGTCTCCTTCATTTATCTGGGAAAGAACTGCTCTAGAGTAGCCATCTTGAAAAGATTCCAAGTAATAGGACCTCCTCCTAAGGCCTTGCTATCCTGTCACACCTTATACCAGGATTGAGCTACATCCTTTAGCTGGTAGGATGTCAACTCAGACTTCTTCACATCAATCAAACCCAACAGCCTGAGCTTGTAAAGTGCTAGCTTGGGCCATTTATACCAACGTTGTTCTTACTTCATCATCTGTCAACCCATCTGGGTTAACAGGCATCTCTATTCCAGCAGCTGGATCTGGGGAAAACTTGGATTACCCCAGCAGCTGCTCCTCCAATATCTCCGCCTGCTTTTCTCCTTGTATTGATCTTTCGAAACTTCAAGAGTTGATGTTAGACACGCTCATAACACCAAAAATCAGACATTAGGAAAAGCACGATAAGATCAGAAGAAGGGAAACTTTCCTACGCATCATGCAGTCTCTAATCCAGGATAGTGGTGCACTTCACTACCATGACTTAGAAACTACTCAATGTGGTTGATGTGAACTTATTATTTTCGTAATTTAACCTAGTGCTCTGATACCAACTTTGTCACGACTGGAATCTAGACCCCAGACGAGACCGGCGTCGTTGACCTCTCAGAGGTCGCAGACAAGCCTACTTACGTCATTCTTACTTTACATAGGTTAATTTTAGCAAAATTTGAAACTTTTTGTTTCAAACATTACTTACTAAACTTCTAATACATTCGTAATTCGTTCAACATCAACCATCTAACATTAAGAGATAATCAAATGAAAGGAATAGTTCAATAACATAATTGTATAATTGCCAAAATGGCACCATACATAGTCTGAATAAAATAAGAAAGAAACGCTAGTGGAACATGCTCCACTAGCTCAACTCCTAAACTAAGCTAGAACATAAACAGTAGCATCCTCGAAAGCATGAGGACCTACCAAACCGGATGAATGCTGGACGTCCGGATAACTGCAGCGATGATCCTGTAGCTCTACCGTCCACCTGTGCCTGCACCTAAAATAGTAGAGTTTGTATAGGGTTAGTACACACTTGTACTAAGTATGGGTATATGCAAGCACACACCAAGGACATGCATGAGAAAGAATAGCTCTTTCCTAACAACATGATTTTTGGAAGTCAAGTCAGTGGACTTGCCAAATTGAGATTAGGAAAGTTTCCTAATTTGGATTAGGAAAGTAAATGATCTTTCCAAATTTGGATTAGGAAAGTCAGTGAGCTTTCCAAATTTGGAATAGGAAAGTTATGCCATGAGAATAACATACATAATCATACTTTTCACATTTGCACACAGCACATAACATACACATAGCACATAACTTCGTTCATATCATTCATTCATATGCCATGAGACCTTGGAATCATGGACTTGACATTAAGACCCAGAAATGAGGCTCAACATATGGGACCTCAACTGGGAGTCTTCATTAGCAAACACAGAGTCTGCTTCATTCATTCATACGTACTTCATTTCATTTCGTTCATAGTCCAGTGTAACCACCAGTTATACCTAGGATGTAGTTTAAGACTTTCATTAGGTTCGTTGTGCAATGACCAAGAATGACCTAATGTCATTACTTGAATCTAACTCACCTTTTGATTATCCTATCCTAACACCTTTGGTATCATTCATTTCATTATGTGCATCATTTGAGGCTGGCCTCATTCATTCATTGGGAACTTTAACTTTAACCGACATAGATCATGTGAGCATCATGAAATCCAGTGTCCCCCACACCGAAAAGAGGTGGAATCACCGGCCAAAGTGATCCAAAACATGCTAGCGTACATGGGAATTTAACCCCGCCAGATCCCTATATTGGCAGTATAGGTTCGAAGACTAGGAGATATAAGGAGACCCATACCCGGCAAGCCGGACAGTCTCATCTCATGAGAGTTACGTGAACCTCCGCCCTTCCCGAAAGAAGGCATCACCGCTCATAGCTAGTCTATCGGTGCTCAGTATAAAGTTCCATTACATTCATCTCATACGTCATGGAAGCTGGCTTCTAGTATGAGGACATCATAGCTCATTAGATGATTTCTCATCTCATCATTCGTATTGAGTGTGTTAAGCTCAATACTCTCATTAGAGTGTTCATAGAGACTGGTCTCTTCATTATCTTACACTCTCATAGGTGAGTACGTATTGGTAACATTTACTTAGGCTCATTTGAGATTGCTCTCATCATTTACATTAGCCTCTTATCATGTTGTCACCACATTCATCATCATTAGCATCTTTGCTTTTCATAGTTATTCACCTCTTATTACGTGAATGTTCATTTCATCATATGCCAATGCACTTGGCCATTTGGTGTGTTTCACACCCTTACTTAACCCTTCTAGGGTTTCATTATTTCATTGTTCATTTCATCATATGCCAATGCACTTGGCCATTTGTGTGTTTCACACCTTACTACCCTATTTTCATTTCTGTTCTCTATCTATGCAATGCACTTGGCATTTAGTGTATTTACACCATACTTAACCTTCTAGGGTTCATCATTTCATTTCATACATCTTAGGTTCACTTACTGAACGTTATGTTGACTTATGTGTCTATACATACAAGCCATGAGGCTTCATTCGTAGTTCGTTAAGTGATTCTTACATTCCTAAGATTACGTAGTACAAGACTTATGTATCTTGTATTTATGCCAAGATCTTGAATTTGATCTAAGTGGGTGGCATTATTCTTGGACGTTTGTTCACGTATGACTTATGTATCAATACGGAAGTTTGGGCAAGGAAACCCAAGTCTTGAATCAGTTGAATGTCATTTACATCTTTAATGGATTTCATTCTAATATTCGTAACATTTTAACTCTAAGTCAAATCACAATATTTATATTAAAGGCTTACTTTTCTAATTAAAATCTCTCTTGCATTGGCCGATGGGTTGTGGGTTCAAGCCCCCACAACCCCATTTCGTTTTTCTTTTATTAGTTTCGGCCTATGGGAGACTTTGGGACCCGGGGTCGAGTCCCCTCAACCACACTACAATTCTCCTTTATTTTCCTTTCCCTTCCATTCGCTTAAGGCTGAGAGGTTGTGGGTTCGAACCCCCACAACCTCTTTATTTTATTCTCCTTTTTGAAAGTTGACTTATTTGAGCTGACTATGAGGTTGTGGGGTCGAATCCCCACAGCCTCATTTTATTTTTTATATTATCTCCCTCATCCGCATAGAGGTCGTGGGTTCGAATCCCACCCCTCTCATTTCTTAATTTCTTTTTCTTCACATATTTCCCAGCCAAGGCAGGTTCTAATCCCCCTCACCACACCAATTTTCTTCTTCTTTAATTAAACTTTTCTTTCGATTTTAAAGGGGTGAGGTCTCGGGTTCGACCCTCAATGACCTCACCTAATCTTCCTTATTTTTCTTGGCATTCTAACCATCTTAATTTGGCAGCATATATCAACAAAAATGCTGGAAATTCAAAGTAATTTCTTTACTCATTTTTATCTCCTTTTGTTAGTAAATTCGTAGGACAACAGGAAACAGAGTTCTAGGATTCTAATCCTCAGAGGAGTGCTACACCTAAACTAGGCGAGACCTGAGCCCAAGAAGGGAATGGGGTGAGATCCAGCGTACTAAGAAGAATTGTGCTAAGTGTGACCGAGGCTCACAGTGGAGAGTGCACACAGGGCACTATGCCTGTTTCGGTTGTGGTAAGAGTGGACACTGGTCAAGAGCTGTCCACAAAAAGAAGACAGAGCAGGCGGGAGTATACTCAGCCTAGCCTAATCCACAGGGTGCAGCAGCGAGCCGAGCTCCTAAGAGGAATAGGTTCTATGCCCTGAAGGGCAGAGAGGAGCAGAGAATCCGCTGATGTGGTCACAGTATGCTGCAAGTGTTCTCAACTTCTGTTTATGCTTACTTGATCAGGTCTACACTTTCCTTTGTAATCCTCTGCTTGCTCTTACTTTGAGATATTGCCTGAATTTCTGCATGATCCTATAGTGGTTAGTACCACTTTAGGAGAGAATGTAAAACTGATAGAGTATACAAGGATACCCAATAGTGTGTGAGTGGTAAAACTATGTGTGCAAATTTGGTTGAGTTACCCATGCATGATTTTGATGTTTTCTTGGCATGGGATTGGCTTCACAATTGTTTCTTGCTGTGATTGTCGTAGTAGAGCTGTGAGATTTCGCTTTCCTATATGAAGAAGAGTTTT
>CM040623.1:6960172-6986987 GCA_022817965.1 Solanum lycopersicoides
AGTCTGGGAGGGGTACAATTCGAGTCGTCCTAACCCCTTGATTTCTAACCTTAAGGCCAATAAAATGATGTCCAAGGGTTATTGTGTCATCTTGTGATGTTAATGATTTAGACCATGACATTCCTTCCATAGACTCAGTACCTGTAGGAATGAGTTCTTAGATGTGTTTCCTGATGATTTACCTGGAGTCCCTCCCCTTGAGAATTGACTTTGGTATCGATTAGAACCCGATACTTAAACCAATCTCAATTCCTCCTTACGAATGGCTCCAGCTGAACTCAAAGAGTTGAAGCTGCAGTTAAAAGATCTCACTGACAAGGGTTTCATTCAACCGAGCATATCCCCTTGGGCGCTCCAGTGTGTTGTAAAGAAGAAAGATGGAACCCTTAGAATGTGTATCGATTATCGGCAGCTCAACAAAGTCACTATAAAGAATAAGTATCCACTCCCCAGAATAGATGATCTTTGATCAACTCCAAGGTCTAGTTTCTTCTCTAAGATTGATGTTCGTTCAGGGTATCATCAGCTTAGGGTTAGGGATGGAGATATCCCAAAGACAGCCTTTCGTACCCGCTATGGTCACTATGAGTTTTTAGTCATGTCATTTGGTCTCACGAATGCACCTGCTGCATTTATGGACCTCATGAACAGGGTCTTCCATGAATACCTTGACTCTTTTGTCATAGTATTCATTGATGACATTCTCATCAACTCTAAGACCAAGGAAGAGCATGAACAACATTTGAGACTAACCTTGAAGGTACTTAGACAACATCAGTTGTATGCCAAATTCAGCAAATGTGAATTCTGGCTGAGATCAGTGACCTTCCTGGGTCATGTTGTGTCCGATCAGGGCGTGGAGGTGGATCCCAGGAAGACTGAGGCTGTGAAGAGCTGGCCAAAACCTCTTACTCCTACTGACATCCGTAGCTTTTTGGGGTTGGCTGGTTACTATCGCAGGTTTGTGGAGGGCTTTTCTTCCATTGCTGCCCCATTGACAGCTTTGACTAAGAAGAAAGCCAAGTTCGAATGGACGGAGACTTGTGAGAAGAGTTTCCAGGAGCTCAAGGACAGACTCACTTCAGCCCCGGTGCTTACCTTGCCTAAGTGTAGTGAGAACTACAATGTTTATTGTGATGCATCTAGGGTTGGTTTGGGTTGTGTTCTTATGCAGGTTGGCAAGGTGATAGCCTATGCATCTAGACAACTCAAGGTTCATGAGAAGAATTATCCCACTCATGACCTGGAGTTGGCAGCTGTGGTATTTGCACTGAAGCTGTGGAGGGATTATCTGTATGGAGTGCATGTAGATGTGTTCACAGACCATAAAAGTCTCCAGTACGTGTTCACACAGAGGGAGTTGAATCTACGTCAGCGGAGATGGTTGGAGCTGTTGAAGGATTATGACATGAATGTGCACTATCATCCAGGTAAAGCTAATGTTGTAGCTGATGCTTTAAGCAGGATGAGCATTGGAAGTACAGCTCACATTGAGGATGAGAAGAGGGAGCTGGTAAAAGATGTACACAGACTGGCCAGACTGGGTGTGCGTTTGGTTGACTCCACTAGTGGGGATGTTTCAGTTCATCCTAGTTCTGAATCATCCTTGGTAGTTGAAGTCAAGCAGGGTCAGCATCTAGATCCCGTGTTGATGGAGTTGAAGGACTCAATGCTGCTGAAGATGAATGATTCTTTCGCTTTGGGAGGTGATGGCATACTTAGATATCAGGATAGGCTGTGTATGCCAGATGTGGGTGATTTGCGGACCAGGATTGTTGCAGAGGCCCATGGTTCCAGATATTCTCTACATCCAGGTTCCACCAAAATGTATCATGATCTCAAGCAGATTTATTGGTGGGATGGCATGAGGAAGGACATTGCAGAGTATGTGGCCAAGTGTCCTAATTGTCAGAAGCTTAAGGCAGAGCATCTTAAGCCTGGTGGTCTGACGCAGATTATTGAGGTTTCGACTTGGAAATGGGAGGCCATTAATATGGACTTCGTGGTTGGGCTTCCGAGGACTAGGAGGCAGCATGACTCTATATGGGTTATTGTGGACAGATTGACTAAGTCTGCCCACTTTATCCCTGTGAAGTCTACTTACAGAGCCGAGGATTATGCGAGGCTCTACATTGATAAGATTGTGAGATGGCATGGGATTCCCTTGTCTATTATTTCAGACATGGGAGCTCAGTTTACTTCTCATTTCTGGAGATCTTTCCAGAAGAGCTTGGGCACACAGGTGAAGCTTAGCACTGCCTTTCACCCTCAGACAGATGGGCAGGCAGAGCGCACCATACAGACATTGGAGGATATGTTGAGGGCGTGTGTGATTGACTTCAGAGGTAACTGGGATGACCATCTGCCTTTGATAGAGTTCTCGTATAATAATAGTTATCACTCCAGCATTGGGATTGCACCGTTTGAGGCATTGTATGGTAGGAGGTGTAGATCTCCAGTTGGGTGGTTCGAGGTTGGAGAGTCATCCATTTTGGGGCAGGAGATCATTCATGAGGCCTTAGAGAAGGTCAGAATGATTAGGGACAGGTTGACTACTGCGTACAGTCGGCAGAAGTCATATGCTGATAATAGAAAGCGACCCTTAGAGTTTGATGTTGGTGACCAGGTTTACTTAAAAATATCACCTATGAAAGGGGTGATGAGATTTGGTAGGAAAGGGAAGCTGAGTCCGAGATATGTTGGGCCATATGAGATCCTACAGCGTGTGGGTGAGGTGGCCTATGAGTTGGCATTGCCCGCAGAGTTAGCTTCTGTCCATCCAGTCTTTCATGTATCTATGTTGAAGAAGTGCCTAGGTGATCCAGCATCAATCTTACCTGTTGAAGGTTTGGGGTTGATGAAGACTTGTCTTATGAGGAGGTACCGGTTGAGATCTTAGACAGACAGGTCAAGCGGCTGAGGAACAAGGAGATTGCCACAGTGAAAGTATTATGGAGAAATCATCTTGTTGAGGGTGCTACGTGGGAAGCTGAGGCCGACATGAGGGCCCGCTACCCTCACCTGTTCAGCTCTTGAGGTTAGACTTTATACTCTTAAACCTATGCTTCCTTACCTCCCCGTATTTTGTTGTTATTGATTGACTGTGTATAGTGCTTTTATTATGATCTGACTGGCATTACAACATGAAGTAGTAGTGTCATTCGGGGACGAATGTTCCTAAGGGGGGGATAATGTAACAACCCTAAAAATGAATAGGATCAAGACTTATGTTTTTCAAGATTGCTTGTGATTAGACCAAGGTCCACACGTATTGATACGCGAAGAACCAGACCTCAGAACCCTTACTACGACCAAGACAACTAACTTGGGGAGTTAATTGAGCTTGGAAATGTTGGAACCAACCATGTGAGGCTCGCGAAAACGAAGATTTAATCGAAAGAGTTTTTACCGGACTTAAAAGAAGAAATCTTAAATTTTGAGGGTCCAAGGGTAAAATGGTCTTTTCCAAGCCAAGGGTAATATTGTAATTACCCTAAGGAACAAATTAATTAATTTATTTAAGGTGTTTTCGGGTGGGGCAACCCGAATTGACCCATTCTCGCAAATGGGGTCACTCGGGTTCGAGCCCCACTAGAAGCAAGATTAAACTTGCTTTTATTTTAATGTGTTAACTTAGTTTTTAATAAATAATTAATATTAGCTGATTTAGGAAAAAGAAATCAGATTTTTTTATTAATTTTGATTAATTATTAAGTTGACTAATTCAAACCCACAAAGTCCTACTTCTACTAGACTTCTATCTCCCATTTCCCCCACTCTCTCTTGCACGATTTCTCTCTCTTTCACTCTCTTTTTCTTGGCTGAAAACGTGAGAAAACAATCAGCAAAAGAAAAATAAAGTAAAGGCAAAAGTTCATCAAGAACTTGAAAGATAGAAACACAAAGAGAAAACAATCCGGTAACGTTAAGCAGAACTACTACACTGGTCGGGTAAGGTGTTACTTTGGGTGTGTGGGCTGATTTGTGGAGGAGTTCTTGGGCAGCATTCTGGACATATAACAAGAAAAAAAGGTATGGGTTTTCTTACTCTTGGTCCCTTTCCCAAGAGACCCTTAAGACTCAGTATATTCGGCTCAAAAACTAAGGTTGTTTCCCCGTTGCATGTCCCTGTCATTAGCTCCCAACGAATGTAGGTTGGTATGAATGCTGGTAGACTTAGGATTATGTGATGTTTGTGCTGAATGTAATGTATTGGATGTATGTTAATTCATGAAAAGACAACTATGTGTGTGTGTTCGAATCAAGAAAAGAAAAATGCATGGCATGTGTGAGTCTCGGCCTAGAGACTTGATTTTTGTTAATGTTATGTTGTTGTTTTATGTACTCCAATTGAAGTAAATTGTGATGTTCGTGTGACATGAAGTGTGGCTGATTTGAGGAGTAAACATCTTGGTTAAGAATTCGTGAAGAATTGTATTAAAGAACGTACCAAATGAACTATGTATTGTCCTATGAATTTACTAACAAATGGAGATAAAAATGAGTAAAGAAGTCACTTTAAATTTCCAGCATTATGTTGATATATCTCTGCCAAATTAAGATGTTTAGAATGTCAAGAAAAATAAGGAAGAATAGGTGAGGTCATTGAGGGTCGAACCCGAGACCTCACCCCTTTAAAATCAAAAAAATAAAGAAGAAGAAAATTCGTGTGGTGAAGGGGATTCGAACCTGCCTTGGCTGGGAAATAAGTGTGAAGAAAAAAGAAAATAAGAAATGAGAGGGGTGGGATTCGAACCCACACCCTCTCGGTTATAAACCAAGGAAAAGGAAAAAATTAAGGAAAATTTTGAGAGGCGTGGGAATCGAACCCACGACCTCTATGCGGATGAGGGAAGTAAAAAATAAAAATGAAATGAGGTTGTGGGGATTCGACCCCACAACCTCATAGTCAACTCAATCAGTCAATTCTTAAAAAGGGAGAATAACATAAAGAGGTTGTGGGGGTTCGAACCCACAACCTCTCGGCCTAAGCGAATGGAAGGGAAGGGAAATTAAAGGATAATTTAGTGTGGCTGAGGGGACTCGACCTCGGGTCCCAAAGCCTCATATGAACCGAAACAAATAAAAGAAATACGAAAATGGAGTTGTGGGGGCTTGAACCCACAACCCATCGGCCAATGTAAGAGCGACTTTAAGTGGAAAAGTAAACCTTCAAATTAAATATTGTGATTTGACTTAGAGTTTAAAATGTTATGAATATTAGAATAAAATCAATTAAAACTGTAAATGATATCCAATTGATTCAAGACTTGGGATTCCTTGCCCAAATTTCCGTATTGATACATAAATCATACGTGAACAAAACGTACAAGAATAAATGCCACCTACTTAGATCTAATTCAAGATCTTGACATATATACAAGATACATAAGTCTTGTACAACATAATCTTAGGAATGTAAGAATTACTTAACGAACTACGAATGAAGCCTCATGGCTTGTGTGTTTAGACTCATAAGTCTAATTTATGTTCAAAAGTAAGTGAACCTAAGATGTATGAAGTGGAATGATGAACCCTATAGGGGTTAAGTAAGGGTGTGAGACACACCAAATGGCCAAGTGCATTGGCATATGACGAAATGAACATACACGTAATGAGAGGTGAATAACTAAGAAAAACAAAGATGTAAATGATGATGAATGTGGTGATAACATGATATGAGGCTAATGTAAATGAGGAGAGTAATCTCAAATGAGCCTAAGTAAAGTTACCAACATGTATTCACCTATGAGAGTGTAAGATAATGAAGAGACCAGTCTTTATGAACACTCTAATGAGAGTATTGAGCTTAACACACTTAATACGAATGATGAGATGAGAGATCATCTAATGAGCTATGATGTCCTCATACTAGAAGTTAGCTTCCATGACGTATGAGATGAATGAAATGGAACTTTATACTGAGCACTGATAGACTAGCTATGAGCGGTGATGCCTTTTTTCGGGAAGGGCGGAGGTTCACGTAACTCTCATGAGATGAGACTGTCCGGCTTGCCGGGTATGGGTCTCCTTATATCTCCTAGTCTTCGAACCTATACTGCCAATATAGGGACCTGGCGGGGTTAAATTCCCATGTACGCTAGCATGTTATTGGATCACTTTGGCCGGTGATTCCACCTCTTTTCGGTGTGGGGGAGACACTGGATTTAATGATGCTCACATGATCTATGTCGGTTAAAGTTAAGTTCCCAATGAAAGAATGAGGCCAGCCTCAAATGATGCACATAATGCAATGAATGAATACCAAAGGTGTTAGGATAGGATAATCAAAAGGTGAGTTAGATTCAAGTAATGACATTAGGTCATTCTTGGTCATTGCACAACGAACCTAATGAAAGTCTTAAACTACATCCTAGGTATAACTGGTGGTTACACTGGACTATGAACGAAATGAAAAGAAGTACGTATGAATGAATGAAGTAGACTCTGTATTTGCTAATGAAGACTCCCTAGTTGAGGTCCCATATGTTGAGCCCTCATTTCTGGGATGTCTTAATGTCAAGTCCATGATTCCAAGGTCTCATGGCATATGAATGAATGATATGAAAGAAGTAATGTGCTACATGTAAAATGTATTGTATGCTATATGAAATGTGCTATGTGTAAATGTTATGTGCTGTGTGCAAATGTGAAAAGTATGATGAAGTATGTTATTCTCATGGTATCACTTTCCTAATTCAAATTTGGAAAGCTCACTTACTTTCCTAATCCAAATTTGGAAACTTTCCTAATCTCAATTTGGCAAGTCCACTGACTTGACTTCCAAAAATCATGTTGTTAGGAAAGAGCTATTCTTTCTCATGCATGTCCTTGGTGTGTGCTTGCATATACCCATACTTAGTACAAGTGTGTACTAACCCTATACAAACTCTACTATTTTAGGTGCAGGCACAGGTGAACGGTAGAGCTACAGGATCATCGCTGCAGTTATCCGGACGTCCAGCATTCATCCGGTTTTGGTAGGTCCTCATGCTTTCGAGGATGCTACTGTTTATGTTCTAGCATAGTTTAGGAGTTGAGCTAGTGGAGCATGTTCCACTAGGGTTTCTTTCTTATTTTATTCAGACTATGTATGGATGCCATTTTGGCAATTATACGATTATATTATTGGACTATTTCTTTCATTTGATTATCTCTTAATGTTTAGATGGTTGATGTTGAACGAATTACGAATGTATTAGAAATGTTTAGTAAGAAATGTTTAGCAACAAAAAGTTTCAAATTTTCCGCTAAAAATTAACCTATGTAAAGTAAGAATGACGTAAGTAGGCTTGTCTGCGACCTCTGAGAGGTCAACGACGCCGGTCTCGTCTGGGGTCTAGATTCCAGTCGTGACAGTGTTGTTGTGATGTTGGTGACAAGAATCCCTCATCCCTAACCCTAGATCTATGAATTGGCTATGAAATATGTAATTATGTTATGGTATGATCATTATATGATTGAATGTAGTTTCTCATGATTATAATGTTGGGTCTAAATGTGAAAGGATAGTTTTCACTTGTGATAACCTATGAGCTATTACGATAAGATGTTTACTTAAAGGTATAAAAGAGACTAATGTGAACTTGTATGATTTTATATGATAATTACTAAAGGGAATAATTGCTTAGCACCGAAAGGGCATGTAAATGAGATGGAGGTCTCACGTTAGTAAGTCCGGCCTCCCACATGGGTTTCTTCACGACTAGTAGTGTGGATTCCTAAAGATATGTTTTGTATCATGAGATGGAAACCTTCACGATCAGTAGTCAGGGTTTCTAGAAACAATCTCCTTGTCCCTTAACTATGTGCCCACATAGTACGCTAGCTTAGTGGATCCACCTAGAATAGCTATGTACGAATGGTTGCACCTTAGGCAAGTGTTAACCCTCTCTTTTCGGTGTGGGGGTAGAACATCGGATTCCATGTAGCTCACATGGTATCATGTCGGTTATGGTACTTATTTACCTAAAGTAAAAGTATGAACAAGTTGTGTAAGTGAACTTCTATTAGGATTGTCCTAAAGGTTACTACATAGTGCGAGGGAGGGTATGGGAGTTCTCTTGCACATTGCACATGTGGGATCCAATAGGATGATGCTAGTAGTGTTCTTTTATGACTACGATTATGATTATGATTATGATTATGATTATGATTATATTTATGATTATGTTGATAAGATATGACTAGTGTTGATATATGAAACATGTTATATATGAGAATATGTTGTAAGTATGAAATGGGTTGCTTAATATGATACTTAGCTTTGGATAGGGTTGTGGGCCTTTATTCTTGGCATTTCACAAGTGTTGCTTGAGTTACTTATATGTTGATATGATTATGATGTTTCTTATATGTGTAAATTGAATTGTCGGTCATTGTTCATAGTTTTTACTAAATTGTCCCTTTTCTCATGCATTAACGATTTTTATGCATAGGGACCATACTTAATACATGTGGTTTGTACTAACCCATATTTCTTCCCTTTTTCCCCAAATATTGTAGGTTCGGGCTGTTGAAGTATCATTGAGGCTAAATCAAGAAGGCTTGGACTAGACTCTCCAAGTTTTGGGTATGCCCTCTAGTTCGAGGATGATACCAAACACTCTATCTTAATAGTACTTGTATTGTCTAGTATACATTCATTTCTTTCCTATTGTTGAAGATATTGATGTAAGCCCTATGTGGCAATTATGGATTTGTATAAGGGCTTTGCCCGGATTGTTTGACTTAGTTAGATGGTTAATGTGAGACAAAGTATTAGACTAAATTCCTATACGTTGTTATGGTCTATTGCGAGAAGCCTATGTATGCTTCCTATGTATAGGTCTATGTAAACCTCCTTTCTATATAAGCAAAAGTTTTAATTTTTCTGCGTTTTTGACCTATGATATGCTATGATGAAGCTAAGAGGCTTGTCTTAGTCCTCTTCGAGGAAGATGACGCCGGTAACAACTAGGGTGTACTTTGGTTCGTTACAAACTATGTATCAGAGCATGAGGTTAAATCTTCTTAGGATTGATGTCTCATTAAACCACGTCTATGTAGTGTCTTATTCATAATTGTGAAGCGCGCCACACTTATGAATGAGAGACTATGTGATGCTTAGGAACTTTCACTTTTTTGTTATTCGTTAGTCGTGCCTAAGAGTCTTAACTCTATCTAGTCCTTTATTCTAATCCCTTATTTGTCCTTATAGGCAATGAATACAAGGAGGAACAATTCTCGAAGGGCCGGAGAGGAGAATATGAATGAGGCGGTTCCCCTTCAAGCTCCTCAAAACCCTAAAGTTCCTATTGAAGAAGGGGCTATGTCTAATGCTGAGATAAGGTCGGCCATTCATAACTTGACTCAAGTGTTGGCTACCAAAGTTTGTAGGGATACAAGGGTGCAAGTGAACCCAATGCCAATACCACCGCTTCAAGGATTAGGGACTTCACAAGGATGAATCCCCCTACCTTCTATGGTTCTAAATGGAGGAGGACCCACAAGGGTTCATTGATGAAGTGTTCAAGGTTCTTGATGCTATGGGTGTTTCTTCTCAAAAGAAGGCGGAACTAGCCGCCTACCAACTCAAAGATGTGGCTCAAGTGTGGTATGAGCAATTGAAGGATGAGAGGCTGGTTATAGAAGGTCATATTACTTAGGAAGCTTTCAAAACGGCTTTCCTTGATAGGTTCTTTCCCTTGGATCTAAGGGAGAGGAAAATGCAAGAATTCATCAACCTTTGTCAAGGGGGTATGAGCGTGAAGGAATATACGCTCAAGTTTACTCAACTATCAAAGCATGCTCCTACTATGGTTACGGATTCTAGAGCTAAGATGAAAAAATCTGTCATGGGGATATACGATCTTGTGGTTAATGAGTGTAGGTCGACTATGTTGATTCCTAGCATGGACATCTCTCATCTCATGGTTCATGCCGAGCAAATTTAGGAACAAAAGCTTAAGCAAGTTGGTACAGAGTTGAAGAAGGTGAGAACCGAAGAGGGGAATTCTTCTAAGAATAGGTATGAGATTGAAGACCAACCAAGGTTCAAGAAGAGGTTTTCTAATCAGGGATCTTTTAGTGCTCCAAAGGCCAATAAGAGTAAGGTGCCTACTCCCAATCCCCAAGAGGGAAAAGCTGGTCGTTCTTATGTTGATAGGCCTCTTTGTTCTAAATGTGGTAGAAGGCATGATGGCAAGTGTCTTGTGGGCACGAGTAATTGCTATAATTGTGGCAAGAGTGGTCACATGAAGAAATATTGCCCTATGATAAAGACTCAAGGAGGGGAAAATTCTCAAGCTCAAGCAAGTGCACCAAACCCGGATGCCCCTAAGAAAAATCGCTTCTATGCTCTCCAATCCCGAAGTGATCAAGAGAGCTCACCGAACGTGGTCACCGGTATGTTAAATTATTTTCCTTTGATGTATATGCTTTGTTGGATCCGGCAGCTACATTGTCATTTGTGACCCCTCTTATAGCCATGAAATTTGATATACTACCCGATATATTAGATGAGCCTTTTTCGGTTTCTACCCCGGTGGGGGTGGTTAATAGAGTCTATAGAGGTTGTCCAATTTCCTTGCCCAATAGAGTTACATTAGTTGACTTGATAGAACTTGATATGCTTGATTTTGACGTCATATTGGAAATGAATTGGTTGCATGCTTGCTTTGCCTCTATTGATTGTAGGACAAGGGTAGTCAAATTTCAATTTCCAAATGAACCCATTTTTGAGTGGAAGGGAGGAAACTCAAATCCTAGGGGTAAGATCATCTCATGTCTAAAAGCTTCCAAATTGATTTCAAAGGGTTGTCATTACCACATAGTGGGAGTTAGGGATCTTGAATTCAAATTCCCTCCCATAGAGTCGGTACCCGTAGTAAGGGAATTTCCGGAGGTCTTTCCCGATGATCTTCTCGGAATTCCTCCCGAACGGGAGATTGACTTCGGCATAGACTTATTGTCGAATATATAAACTATTTCGATCCCTCCTTATCAAATGGCTCCGTCCGAGTTGAAAGTTTTAAAGGCTCAACTCAAGGATTTGCTAGATAAGGGTTTTATTCAACCAATCATATCTCCATGGGTGCCCATGTATTGTTTGTGAAAAATAAGGATGGGTCGGTTAGGATATGTATCAATTATCGTCAATTAAACAAAGTCACTATAAAGAATAAGTACCCGCTCCCTAAGATTGATGACTTATTTGATCAACTCCAAGGAGCGAGTTACTTTTCAAAGATTGACTTGAGGTCGGGTTATCACCAACTTAGAGTGAGGGAGGTTGATATTCCGAAAATGGCATTCCGAACAAGATATGGTCACTTTGAATTCCTAGTGATGTCATTCGGTCTAACAAATGCCCCGGCGGCATTCATGGATTATGAATCGAGTTTTTAGAAAGTACCTTGATTTGTTTGTGATTGTCTTCATTGATGACATATTGAAACACTCCAGGAGTGAAAATGATCATATGAGGCATTTGAGGATAGTTTTACAAGTTCTCAAGGATAATCAACTTTTTGCTAAGTTTAGAAAGTGTGAGTTTTGGTTGAGATCGGTTGCATTTCTTCGGAACATTGTCTCTAGTGGAGAAGTAGAGGTTGATCCAAGGAAGACGGAAGTGGTCAAGAGTTAGCCGAGACCTTTGAGTCCTACTGACATCCGAAGTTTTCTAGGGTTGGCCGGTTACTATAGGAGGTTTTTCAAAGGATTTCCGTCTATCGCATCTCCATTAATGACCTTAACCCAAAAGAAGTCCAAATTCAAATGGTCGGAATCGTGTGAAAAGAGTTTCCAATTATTGAAAGATAGACTCACCTACGCTCCGGTATTGACCTTACCGGAGGGTACCGACGGCTTTGTGATTTATTGTGATTCCTCTCGAGTGGGTCTAGGATGTGTTCTCATGCAACATGGCAAAGTCATAGCGTATGCCTCTAGACAACTCAAGCCACATGAGAAGAATTATCCAACTCATGACCTTGAGCTTGCGTCCGTGGTGTTTGCTTTAAATATTTGGAGACACTATCTTTATGGGGTGCATGTAGATGTATTCACAAAAGTCTCCAATATGTATTCACCCAAAAATATTTGAATCTACGCCAAATAAGATGGTTAGAGCTTTTAAAAGATTACGACATGAGTGTCCTTTACTATCCCGGAAAAGCTAATGTGGTCGTGGAATGCTTGAGTCGAGTGTCTATGGGTAGTCTGACTCATGTTAATGATGACAAAAAGGAACTAGTCAAGGATGTTCATAGGTTGGCCCGTTTGGGTGTTCGACTAGAAAAATCATCGAAAGGTGGTTTTATGGTTCGTCATAACTCTGAGTCGTCTTTAGTGGTGGATGTGAAGTCTAAGCAACATCTTGATCCCCTATTGATGGAGTTGAAAGAGTCGGTCCTTAATAAGAATAATGACTCTTTCTCCCAAGGGGAGGATGGGGTACTTAGGTACCAAGGGAGGCTATGTGTGCCGGATATAGCTGGTTTAAGGGATAAAATCATGGATGAGACTCATGGATCCCGATACACCATCCACCCGGGGGCCACCAAGATGTATCATGACTTGCGTGACATCTATTGGTGGAATGGAATGAAAATGGAGGTAGCTAAGTTTGTGTCGAGGTGTCCGAATTGCCAACAAGTCAAAGCCGATCATCAAGGCCCGGGTGGCCTAACCCAAGATATTGATATCCCCAATTGGAAGTGGGAAGATGTGAACATGGAATTTGTGGTAGGTTTGCCTCAATATTATTACATATGGGTTATAGTGGATAGGTTGACTAAGTCAGCCCATTTCCTTCCCGTAAAGGTTTCTTACTCGGCGGAGGAGTATGCTAAATTGTATGTTAGAGAGATTGTGAAGTTACATGGGGCCCCATTGTTGATCATTTCGGATAGATAAGCCCAATTCACTTCACGCTTTTGGAGATCTTTCCAAAGTGGAATTGGTACGAAAGTAAAGCTTAGCACTGCTTTCCACCCTCAAACGGATGGACAAGCGGAGCGCACCATCCTAACTCTAGAAGATATGTTAAGGTCTTGCGTGATTGATTTCAAGGGTAATTGGGAAGATCAGCTACCCTTAATCGAATTCTCCTACAACAATAGCTACCATGCAAGTATCGGTATGGCACCTTTTGAATCACTTTATGGTAGAAGGTGCCGGTCCCCGATTGGATGGTTCGAAGTGGGTGAGTTTGCTCTTCTTGGTCCCGAATTGGTGTATGAGGCAACCGAGAAGGTTCGGCTTATAAGGGAGAGGTTGAGAATGGCTTTTAGTCGGCAAAAGTCCTATACCGACAATAGAAAGAGGGATCTTGAATTCGAAGTAGGAGATTGGGTCTATTTGAAAATTTCACCTATGAAAGGGGTGATGAGGTTTGGAAAAAAAAGGGAAACTTAGTCCCTGTTATGTGGGGCCGTATGAAATTTTGAAGAGGGTCGGGAGTGTTGCCTATGAGTTGAAGTTTCCAAATGAGTTGTCCATGATTCATCTGGTATTCCATGTTTCTATGCTTAAAAAGTGTATAGGTGATCCGGTTTCCATTCTTCCTCTAGAAGGATTAGGGTAAATGAGGACCTTTCATATGAGGAGGTCCCGGTTGAGATCTTGGATCGTCAAATTAAGAAATTGAGGAATAATGAGGTTGTCTCCGTAAAAGTGCTATGGAGGAACCACCTTGTTGAGGGTGCAATATGGGAGGCCGAGGCCGACATGAAGACCCGCTATCCTCATTTTTTTCCCTTACTCCTAGCCAAGAATATGGTTAGTAATTCCTTATATGACTATTATGAATAATGTTGAGCTTATCATGTTTTTCTAAAAATATGTGCATATTGTAGTAGAAATTCATGCCTAAGTTGAGTTCTTGTCTTTCCATGAAATATGTTTATTATGTTGCCTTTCACTTGAATGTATTGTGTGCAAGTGTTCATGGAAGATTTTAATGAGCATAATTCATATTGTTTTGATAAGAAATCAACATGTCAACTTTTAATGTTCATATTGAGCTCATATTGAAATGGAGAAGGTAGTACCTCCTTATGTGATATGAAAAGTTGAGCTGGTGTTATGATATGTTGTGGGTTAAGTTCCTATTTGTTGATGCTATGTGTATATGTTGAAAGGAGTTGAAATTTTCTCCTATGAGTTGTGTCTCATTATGTTGTTGTTGGTTGGTTGGCTGCTAGTCTAGAGTCTTTTTCCTTTTTCCCAATAGAAAGGTTTAGAGTGTCATTCGGGGATGAATGTTCCTAAAGGGGGGATATTGTAACTCCCCATAAATTTTCATGACCTATACTAGAGCTTAATATGTTGAATAATGATGGTTTTAGACCTAAACAAGTGGAAATAACTTGCTTGAGAAGTTTCGGAGCAATAGGATTAAAGAAAAGTCTTAACGTCCGGAAACTAGCGAAATTCAACTATGTTGACGTCCCTATGTTTGGCGAAGGTTTCGTAGGTTCATATGGAGTCAAAAACATGTTAAAAGACTTTGGTTAGGTATAGTGTAGTATAAAGAGCTTAAACGTTTGAAAACGACAACCCAAGGACCACCGGAAGGGTCCTTGGGAAGGACACCAACATGGGTAGGCAGGCTGCCAGCAGTCTGCGAAAGTCAACAACTGGGGGGTTACTGTGCGACGCGGAGCTGACACGGACTTCACTGCCTCAGCTCAAAATTTGAAAGTAAATTGGGGAATTAACCCCGCGACGCGCACCTACTTTCCAGATATCGTAGAAGTCATATTTTAGGTGTTTTGAATTCCCAAATAAACCCATTTAAGTGAGGGGTCTTTGGGGTAATTTAATGGGTGACTATATAATGTATTAGGGTCAGTTTAAGTCAATTTTATCACTCAAATCAAGTCCGAAAAGTTGAAATAAAAAATCTCTCTCTCTCACCCAAATTCTCTCTTCCTCCAAAACTTCATTGAAAACCATTAGAGCTCCAAGAAGAAGATCAAGCCTTCAAGTTTTTCAACCCAATTTCGTGGCTTTCTCATCCATAAGGTATGGTTTCTTTCACTCTTGTGAATCCTTTTCCCAAGAGGTCCTTCAAAAGATAATTTCTAAATCCCCCAAAAGAAGGGTTTTTCTCCTTACATGGGTCTTCTTTCTAAAACAAAATTGTGAATCAATTGTGATGAATTATGATGAATTAATGTTGTTTAAGTATGAATTAATGGTTAATTGATGAATTTATTTGAGTTATCCATTGACCCATGTCTTTCCCCTAAATCCCTAATTTCTTGGATTGATTAAGGTGAATTGTTGAGGGTGATGAACATGTCACTTGTTTATTTTGATTTTAGTTATGTTAATACTTCATGAATTGCCTTATTTCATATGTTGATTGTGATTTCTTGGGTATTTAAGTATGAATTCCCATGAAGGGCAATGAGGTATGATCTTGATTCTCCTTTGATCTCAATTATGCAAGGTGAAGTCTTCTTATGTGATACTGATGTTATAGCTAATTGTGTTGTTGTGATGTTGGTGACAAGAATCCCTCATCCCTAACCCTAGATTTATGAATTTGCTATGAAGTATGTAATTATGTTATGGTATGATCATTATATGATTGAATGTAGTTTCTCATGATTATAATGTTGGGTCTAAAAGTGAAAGGATAGTTTTCACTTATGATCACCTATGAGCTATTATGATAAGATGTTTACTTAAAGGTCTAAAAGAGACTAATGTGAACTTGTATGATGTTATATGATGATTACTAAAGGAAATAATTGCTTAGCACCGAAAGTGCATGTAAATGAGATGGAGGTCTCACGTTAGTAAGTCCGACCTCCCACATGGGTTTCTTCACGACTAGTAGTGTGGATTCCCAAAGATATGTGTTGTCTCATGTGATGGAAACCTTCACGATTAGTAGTCAAGGTTTGTAGAAATAATCTCCTTTTCCCTTAACTATGTGCCCACATAGGACTCTAGCTTAGTGGATCCATATAGAATAGATATGTACGAATGGTTGCACCTTAGGCAAGTGTTAACCCTCTCTTTTCGGTGTGGGGGTAGAACACCGGATTCCATGTAGCTCACATGGTATCATGTCGGTTATGGTACTTATTTCCCTAAAGTAAAAGTATGAACAAGTTGTGTATGTGAACTTCTATTAGGGTTGTCCTAAAGGTTACTACATAGTGCGAGGGAGGGTATGGGACTTCTCTTGCACATTGCACATGTGGGATCCAATAGGATGATGCTAGTAGTGTTGTTTTATGACTATGATTATGATTATGATTATGATTATATTTATGATTATATTGATAAGATATGACTAGTGTTGATATATGAAACATGTTATACATGAGAATATGTTATAATTATGAAATGGGTTGCTTAATATGATACTTAGCTTTGGATAGGGTTGTGGGCCTTTATTCTTGGCATTGCACAAGTGTTGCTTGAGTTACTTATATGTTGATATGATTATGATGTTTCTTATATGTGTAAATTGAATTGTTGGTCATTGTTCATAGTTTTTACTAAATTGTCCCTTTTCTCATGCAGTAACGATTTTTATGCATAGGGACCATACTTAGTACATGTGGTTTGTACTAACCCATATTTCTTCCCTTTTTCCTCAAATATTGTAGGTTCGGGCCGTTGAAGTATCATTGAGGCTAAAGCAAGAAGGCTTGGACTAGACTCTCCAAGTTTTGGGTATGCCCTCTAGTTCGAGGATGCTACCAAACACTCTATCTTAGTAGTAATTGTATTGTCTAGTAGACATTCATTTCTTTCCTATTGTTGAAGATATTGATGTAAGCCCTATGTGGCAATTATGGATTTGTATAAGGGCTTTGCCTGGATTGTTTGACTTCGTTAGATGGTTAATGTGAGACAAAGTATTAGACTAAATTCCTATGCATTGTTATGGTCTATTGCGAGGAGCCTATGTATGCTTCCTATGTAGAGGTCTATGTAAACCTCCTTTCTATATAAGCAAAAGTTTTAATTTTTCCGCGTTTTTGACCTATGATATGCTATGATGAAGCTAAGAGTCTTGTCTTAGTCCTCTTCGAGGACGATGACGCCGGTAACGACTAGGGTGTACTTTGGGTCGTTACAAAAATAATCATTAGTGACATATTTGCTTGTGTATGAACCTAATAAGGTACTTAAAGGAGGTTCAGAAAAAGAGAAATGTTTATTGCGCTTCTCAGTTGATTGTACTCGTCGAAGCACAATAGTCTGCCAAAAACTAATATTAGTACAAGAATAGCTAGAGTAAAGTGATTTCAATAGGTTATGTCTCACACCAAAGTTCTTTTCACATTCTGAGCCATCTAGGTTAAACATTAAAGCTTGCTCACACTAGAAACTTCACAAGTGAAGCCCCATAAACTTCAACTAGGTCATCATACATGACATTGCTAAAATTATTAATGAACATAGTTTGAGCTTTCTTATATGTATTTAGTTCTTTCTAAAGCATTATAGATGCAACATAATTGCATCTTAGCAACACTCTATGAAATCACTCCAAATTTAGTTCATTCAGATCCTTGTACAACTTTAGCATTCCTACTAGTTAAAAGCTTACAACTTTCAAACAAAACTACGAGGTGCATCATCTTGAATCCAATGAAACTAACCTGACGATTTTGAATCTTTCGCTTTATCATCATATACCCTACTATTTAACACCAAAATAGAAAGATATTATACAATTTCATTTAACTTTCTGGATGGAATTGGATCTATCTTCATAACACCTCCCATTTCTCTCTCTCCAAACTGTCCACCAGATACATTGTAGGATGACCCTCCACCATTGCTTTTGATTTTGTTGCCTCCTCTTATCATCCAGAAACTTAGCAAATCTGCAGTATGATCCGGATAGTCCAGCTTGTCTTTGTTTTGTTGAGAAATAGAGACCAAAGTTGTGCTGTAAAGGTCCAGTGCAAAATTAGATGATTGTTTGTTTCATTTGTATCATTGCTTAGGAAGCACCTGGAAACTATGAAGGCCCCTTTTTTTCTTCAAAACTTCTTGTGTCAGGCATGCTCTTTTAACCACCAACCAAGTAAGGCATTTTACCTCGGTTGGGGATGGACTATTCCATAATGTTCTCCATATTTTTGGTTGCCCTCTATACTGTACCCTTTCTTCCATTTTATAAACCCTTTTAACAGAAAATTGCCATCAATATTGTGTTTCCATCTTAATGTATCTGGTTCGACAGTAGTGCCATTGAAATCATCAATCCTATTTAGCAAATCGGCTACTCTATCGATCTCCCAGTCATTTAACAATCTCCTGAAGAATAGGTTCCAACCCTGTGCACTCCACATATCATAAATGGTGTCGTCTAGGTTGTTGCTTAGAATAAACCGGTCTGAAAAAATCTCATTAATGGACTTTGCTCCTTCCAAGCATCCTTCAAGAATTTTATTCTTTTCCCATCTTCAACTCTCTTCTGCAAGTTCCCTTCCAGTTTGGGCCATAGAGCGCTAATGGTTTTGCGAACTCCAACTCAATAAGTATCAGTGCTCACATTAGTACACCATATGTTGAGTTCACCAAACTTGTGTCTAATTACCTCCCTCCATAATGCATGATCCTCCCTATTGTATATCCAGAGCCATTTCATCAATAAACTATTGTTCTGTGCTCTTAGATTTTTGATTCCCAAGCCACCTTGTTCTCTACTATGCATTGTTGTCTGCCAATTGACTAGTTTATATCCTTTGCCCTCTTTACAGCCATGCCACAGAAAATCCCTCCCAAATCTGCCTAGCTTTTTCATTACTTTGGGAGGTATGGGAAATAGATACATTACATATGTAGGAGGTGCATCAAGTACAGAGTTGATAAGGATGAGCCTCCCTCCTAGTGATATGTACGGTGCCTTCCACCTAGCCAATCTTTTCTCAGTTTTCTCTAATATTCCATCCCACATTTCCCCTACCTTGTGTTCACAACCTAGAGGCATACCAAGGTATGGAGTTGGCATATTTTCAACTTTGCACCCTAAAATAATTGCAAGATTTTGGATATGTGGCACCTCTTTTTATCGGGAACAAACTGGTTTTTCCCCAGTTAACTTTCAAGCAAGAATAAGCTTCAAAAATAGTCAAAATCATTATGATGTAACTTATTTGTTCAACCTTTGGCTCACAAAATATCACTATGTCATCTGCATACATTAGGTGACATACCTCCATTATTTCCCCTATGCTATTTCGTATCTCAAACCGTTTAATCCATATATTTTGTAATGCTATCCTCATCATGCTATTAGATCCCTTCATTGCTATTATAAAAAGGAAAGGAGACAGAGGGTCACCTTGTCTAAGACCCCTTTCAGAACCAAAAAAACCTATAGGTTCACCATTCACCAAAACAGAAAACTTGACAATTTTAATGCAAAAGTCAATCCATTTCAACCAATTCTCACCAAACCCCATTTGAATGAGAGTATTCAACAGGAATATCCAGTTAACATGATCATATGCATTTTCTATGTCTAGCTTACACATGACACCTGCATTTTCCCCTTTAAGTATTGAGTCCACAAATTCACTAGCAATTAGGATTGCGTCTATGATCTGTATTCCTTTTATAAATGCCATCTGATGCTTGTTAACTAAGTTGTTAACAATCTTCTTGAGTCTTTGAGCTAGTATATTTTCCACAATATTATATATTCCACCTTTGAGAATTATAGGTCTGAAATTTGTCAAACTCTGAAGCTCCAACCTTCTTTGGGATCAAGGCTATGAATGTTGCATTGATTCTTTTCTCAAACTTCTGATATTCATAGAAATATTGGAGAGTTTTCAGTATGTCCTCCTTTATAAGTTCCCAGAAAGCCAAATAAAAGGACATAGGAAATCCATTCGGCCTTGGTGACTTCTCCATAGCACACAATTTAATGCCTTATAAGATTTCATCCTCTTCAAATTTCTTTGTAGATCCTCATGTTCTTCTGCAGATATCCTTGTAGCTTCATGTAACACTATTTCTGGCCTCCACTATTTTGCCTTCATATATAGGTTCTAGTAGTAATTTTCAATAGCTTCTTTGATATCCTCGACATTTGTCACCTCCATCCCATCCACCTTCAAGTTATCTATGGAGTTTACCCTTTTGTGAGTTGTAGCTATCCTATGAAAGTATTTTGTATTTTTATCTCCATGTTTCAACCATTGTATTTTTACTCTTTACCTCCAAGCTATCTCCTCATTTCTTGCAACTTCTTCAAACTCTAAAGCCAAATTTGATTTTTGCATTGCCTCATCATCTATGAGAGCTCTTTGTTCCTGGATTGCTTCCAATATTGCAAGCTAGTTTAAAATATTACCCTTTCTTTGTTTCCAGTTGCCCCTGTTGTTTCTACTCCACTTTTGTAACTTTTCTTTTAGCATCTTCATTTTCTCAACTAAGATATAGTCAGGCCTTCCCTCAACAACAAAAGTTTCCCACCACCGTTGTACCTTTTCTTTGAACCCTTCTACCCTCAGCCACTAACTTTCAAATTTGAAGTATTTTTTCTTGAAGTTCAACTCTCCTACACAAGATATGATGATTGGGTTGTGGTCAAATCCTTTATTTGGTAATATTGCATGTTTGATGAGAGTAAACTGCTCTTCCATGATGAAGAGTATAAGAATCTATAAATTCTTTAGACACTTCTATGATTCTCCCCCTTCTCCAAGTATAAGATCCTCCACATAAAAGAGGACCCACAAGCTTCATCTCTTCAATGCAATTAGAGAACTCAGACATTGCTTCATTTATTCTGAAACAATTTGTTCTTTAATTGGGGTATCTGATTACATTAAAATCACCTCCCACCACCCAAGGTCCTGCACATCTCCCCCTGCTCAATATAGATCCCCCCCCCCATAACTCTCTTCTTTCCACTCTTTTGCAATCAGCATACACTGCTGTTACAAACCAAAAAATCAGCATACACTGCTGTTACATTAAAATCACCTTACCACCACCCTCTTTCTTTCGTCCTTAAGTCCCCTCACATTCCAATACACAATTTCTATCATAATCTATGCATAATGGTTAGTCTCCTCCCACTTATTCTAGGTTCGCCATCCTTGAATTTCATATCGAACATTAAATTCTTGAGCTATTTTGGAATTGTGTTATTGTTTCTATTTAAGGATCTACCCTTTCCTGCGTATCTCTCCAAATATATCTTTTGATCCAGCTTCATGCACAAAGCATAAGACTCTTTTTCACATCCCTTTATAGTTGCTCCAAAGACTTGCCCTAATTTGATCACATTAAGGTGTACCAAGATTGTAGCCCTTGTCACTATCATCTCTTCCGTGAGATTTTATTTTGATGCTCAATGGTTCTGGTTCATTGTAAGTGACCAGTTGATTCTCCAAACTTTCTAGAAAGGAAGAATTTACACCGCTCATACAGTAACTATTTGTATCCCCTTCAAAAGCTATGTTATCTTTTTCTTAAGTCATGTCATCTGCCCGAGCCTCCTCGATTCTCTAATTTCTGGTTTTTGGTTCTCCTTCTTCTATTTGCATGTGTTTTCCCAGTTCTCAGTCCATTATAGAGTGCTTAAAAGGATGTTTTGATTCTCCCCAATTTGAGTTAATGAAATCAGAAAAATGCTCAGTGAACATAGAAGTTTTGGGCTTGCTAGAAAGGCCCAAAAGTTGTGTGAGACGGGCTTGTGTTTTATTCAGATTTAAAGTATGCTCAGGGGCCCACTTCCACTAGCCATGTGTCTGTTTCCCTTTTCTTGTGCCCCTTCCTTGTGAACCTCAATATCCGTTGTTTTCTTTGTTGTTGGACCTTTACCGCTTTCTAACATTCTATTTCTGTCTTCTATCATCATAGGTCTGTCTTTTGTACCATCAAGCAGTATGTCACTATCACCTCGATCTTCTCTCTTCTCCAACTCCATCAATCTATATGTCACCGGCGACTCCACCCATATCGGCAGTGAGTATATCAAATATTTATCGACGATCTCAATCGTTGTGGGGATCTTCTCCCTTAGTCCTCTAATTCTAATTCTTGCCCATCTCAGATAATATTTTTATTTTTGTCTCCTCTTCAGTTTCTAGCCACCCCCCACATTCATCACCTATATTTTCCATCACCTTGTTGTTCCAGAGCTGCAATGGTAGCCGTAAAACCCTAATCCAAAACCAATCAAACCTTTTTTCATCTGGGAGGCTCCTACTGAAGGAGACTACCACTCCAGCTTCAAAGTCAGACCTTGTCTCTTTCATTCACCCTTGATAAGATGTCTAGCCATTCTTTTGGTCTGAAAGTCAAACATAAAGAGAAAACTACTCATGGAGTACACCTAACATTATGAGCTCCTTTCCACGTTTGTTGGGCCCATCTGCACACTTTATTTCGAATTGGCATATTTCCTTCTCTACAAAACCTGCCAACAAGACATCTTCGTAATTGGTTGCTATCATCTACATCTAAAGACACCGTCAGCCTTGAATTCTCACTGGCTACATTTATTTCTCTTTTGCTCCATTTAATATTGTGCACAGCTCCCTTGTTATCTCCCTTCCCAACGATTGTATTGGGATTGAATTCCCTTTTTGTAATAAATTCTCCTTTCTTCTCTACTTTTATCTCAATGAAGTTTTCCACTCTTGTTACCAGACTTCCCCATCACTCATTAAATGTATTTTCTGGAATAATAATTATTGATCTACTCTGCCGGTTCACTGTAATAACATAAATAAATCGTCCATACTTATTGAACTTCAGGGAATAATAAATATATGTTGAAAAGTCTCTGTATCTCCATCTTTTGAAGTTTTCCCCCTCTGATTTCAGAAGATTCCCTTAATATTTTGCATAACCAAAGTAAAGCTCCCCTACTTAATATTATATGCCTGCTAAATAACCTGATACTCTCCACCAACTCAAACCATCTCTCTGAAAAAGATATTGACTCTATAAGATCATAAGATTTTACCCCTGTCTAAAATACAACCTGTTCTCCATGTAAACCTATTCCTTGGAAAAAATACCTCATCTTCTCCGGCAACTGTACATCCACTTTCCGACTTAATTTCAAATCTGGGTTTGCTTTTCGCCCAAATTGGAAAAATATATGAAAGTCCATCACAGTCGATGGAGACCTCTCTAGGTAGGTTTCTGTCGTTGTTTTTTTACCAGAATCCTTGCCCACTTCAGGTGGTTTTTTAGCTCAGTTTCTTCTTCTGTCTCGATCGAACCTCCACACAGATCCCCAATTTCTTGGAAGACCTTCCTAGACCAAATATGCAATAATATACCTGCTACTCTAATCCAAGTTTCACGTGCAGTTGAGGAGCTAGGAGTGCACCTTGTTGTTGGGCTCCACCGAATGAAATATGCTACTCTTCCACCTCCATTGGCCTTGGATGATCAATTCCACCATGTATCTATTGGGGAATTTGAAAAGGCACATATCATTTTTCAATTTATATATGTGACTCCAAAGACCTTTTTCCAGTTTGTTGAGGACCACTTCCTAATATCCGCCAGAGTTGGTTTCTCCTTCTTGCCTGTAATGTAATATACTATGAGGCATCTCTTTAGGAGATCTTCCTCCTGAATATTCAGTGGCTTAGTTATCAGTGCTTCCTTTCTTTGTACTTATCTCATATATTCTTAAATTACTGCTCCCCTATTTACCTCAGCATAAGGGTAATCATCATCCGTCACCCTTGAGAAAGAATGTTCCTTCTCCCTTTGCTGACCTTTTAATGAATCTCTCGATCTTTAATGCAATATCCATCTACCCAACATTTAATGCAAGTTATGGAATGATTAAGACCGATCTTCCACCACTATTTAAATTTATTAAGTTCATAAATTTCCCATATTTATTCATCTTCTTAGTGCAAAAAAGTTATGCCTCTCTTTCTGTTAGTTTCCAACTTCTTGTCTCTTTATTGTGTTCCTTGGAAGCCTCTCAGAAACATATCCATTCCATAACTTTCTTGCTCATAACTGACCTGCTTATTTTCTCTCTACATCTTTCGACCCATTCATACCATTCATACTTGCTCGAGTTCTATCTAGTGATGTCAAAAAACTTGAACCCAGCATTGAAATAAATTCTATTCTCTTCCAGCCTAGGTCTAAGGTGTGTACCAATTATCACACTGGGTGATAATTGTTGACTTAGAAAGAAAATGCTACGATTCCGATGGTTGTTGCCAAAAAGATTGGTTTCTACTGCCCTAGAAAGTAAGACAGAGAAAGTGCATTAGTATTCGTTCCAGGGAGAAATTATTCTCTCTTTGCTAGATTGTATTCATAAGGTAGTTTGCTGTGAATTATTAAACTGAAATTATGGAAGAAAATTACCAACATCTCACTTTCAAACTCAAAATATTATCCTACTAATTCAGGTACTTTCATTACCTCTTTGTATGCTAAGTGTACTACAAGGCACGAAAAATATTTTTCTATGACATTGAGAATATCAACAATCTCATTAATGGTCGATGGTGCATTAGAGGAGGAGATTTCAATGTGATAATGGACCTACTGAAAAGTTTGGTGGAAGACTTCATAGAACTTATAAAAGTCTTGATTTTATCAGTACCATGGGATCCTCTTGGGGGTCTAGATTCACGTGCTGTAATAATAGAAGAACAAGAAGAGAAATATGGAAGAGGCTCGATAGGGTATTCATCAATAATCAGGGGCACAAGTTTTTTTCCTTTAATATGGTTAAACATCTTGTTAATTGGGTCAACATCTGTTGTTTCAACTGTCATAACAATATTCAAAATTGCATCAGCTGTCATAACTAAATTAACTCCTAAGTGAATAGTTAAAGTGAAAGAATTTGATGAAATGNTAAAGGAGGTTCAGAAAAAAGAAATGTTTATTGCCCTTCTCAGTTGATTGTACCCGTCGAAGCACAATAGTCCTGCCAAAAACTAATACTAGTACAAGCATAGCTAGAATAAAGTGATTTTCATAGGTTATGTCTCACACCAAAGTTCTATTCCCATTTTGAGCCTTCCAAGTTTTTGTTCAACAACATTAAAGCTTGCTCACACTAGAAACTACACAAGTGAAGCCCCATAAACTTCAACTTTGTCATCATACATGACATTGCTGAAAGTATTAATGAACATAGCTTGAGCTTTCTTATATATATTTAATTCTTTCTGAAGCATTATAGATGCACATAATTGCATCTTAGCAAAACTCTAAGAAATCACACCAAATTTGGTTCATTCAGATTCTTGTACAAATTTAGCATTCCTAGTAGTTAAAAGCATACAACTTTCAAACAAACTACATCATCTTGTGAATCGAATGAAACTAACCTGATGATTTTTCACTATGTATTAACTCATGTGAACTAGTAAATATACCCTTCACTGGAAGGCCATTCACTTGGTGGAATGTGAGGACTGATGAAGAGTGCATTTTCAAGAGATTAGACAGCGTGTTCACTAATCAAGCTCTGAAAGATTTGGTTGTCAACATGGAGATTCAACACCTAGCAAGGACTGACTTTGGTGATGCACTATTACTAGTGACTTGTGGAGGAACTGTTCAGACCTATCCAAACCTATACAGATAAATTACAACATATTTATCCTTTGGTATCAGATTAAGATAATATCATATTAAATGTCATTCCTAGGGAAGAAGATATCAAAAGAGTAGTTTTGAACTTATTGTGGATAGTGCTTCACTTGGAATATTTACAAAGTGTATCGGGATATTGTTGGGACCGCCATTGTAAATATTGTTCAGGACTTTTTTTCAGGACAATTCATTACCTAAATCAATTAATCACACTATTTTGGTCTTATTGCCTATAAATGATCACTTCCAGACCTTTTCTAACTTAAGGCCAATTAGTCTAAGTAATTCCATTAATAAGGTGATCTCCCGAATTCATAACAGGATAAAAAAAATATTTCCTAGGTTGATTTATCAAAATTAGTATGGGTTTATGAAAGTTAGAAATATCTCAAAAAATATGTTGCTGTCACAATCATTTATGATATTGATAAAAAAGGCATCCATCTAATGCAATCATTAACCTGGATGTGGCTAAGGCATATGATAGGGTGAAATGGAGTGTTTTTGGTGGAGGTGCTACCAAAGATGGGTTTCAATAATGTTGTGGTTGATATGATTTGGAGATTAACAGAAATATATTTATGATGGCCAAAAATAGATATCCTTGTTTAGAAGGAATAACTCATAATTTGCTAGCAAATAGTACAATTCCTGTAAAATTATACTCCAGTGATCACGAACGAAATAGTATGATGGATGCAACCACGGATGCGAAGCTATAAGTTTAATACCGATGAGTCTAGCAAGGTCAATGCTGAAAATCAGTTCCAAGGCTTATTGTATCAGAATTGCGCAGGGCGACTTTGTATATCCTAAGGCTAAAAGCTTTACTTTATGCTCTGCCGTGGAGGCTGAAGTAAAAGCATTTAAGTGGAGATAAATGCATTGTCTGAGGCACAACTATACACCTTTGGTTATGGAAATTGATTCCATACTAATACCGATGAAGTGTGGGAAGTTTATTGAAATATATCCGTTTATATTGGGGTATTAAATCAAAATGACTAAATAGAAAAATCTCAATAGTCTATACATTCAGAGAAGGAAATCAGCTAGCAGATTTTTTTCATTAACTTGGTTGCTAATTTTGCAGGTACAAAGTCGGTAAAATACAATCAAATACAGGAGTTGCCAACAAGCTAGAATAATACTACAGATGGACAAAAATAAGGTGCCAAACATCAGAATTAAGGAAGTCCATAACAACAACCATTAGTCTGGAATGACACATCAA
>CM040623.1:6987987-7027492 GCA_022817965.1 Solanum lycopersicoides
TTCTCTCAAGCCCGGCAATGTTACAAAACCACATCGACTCGATGACGATCAGTCAGAGCTGCAAAAGCTGCCTCAGGCTAGACGAGATGCTTGAATCGATCTGCGATTTAGGGATGCGGTATCTTCATCTCTAGAGATTGGAAGATGCATAGTCTAGTTTAATTTATGTTTTGTTGTGGTTTCATTTTGTTATTCTTTTGGCTTAGGTCTTTTGAATCTAAGTGGATGATACCTTGTGGTTATTTTAATAAAAAGAAGGAATGTCAAACCTAGTCTTTTGATGCGAGACCATCTTGATTCAGCAGGCGATATACCTAAAGCCTTCAGAAGAAGCTACTTGGATCAGCCATGTATATCAAACACCTCCACTGCAATCACAACTACAGAATGGAAAAGGGAGTCATAAGAGGAAGGATAGGGATGAAACTAGTACTGTATTACCTTTGTGAGCTGATAGAATTTCCCCTAATCCATGGAGGTAGGAAATTCATCACCCAGAGCCGAAGCATGAACAAAGAAAGGGAGAAGGGAGCTGGGAACATGACTGCGGCGGGGGTCAGCTGAGAAGGAATAGGAAAGAAAAACCCTATTTGGGGGGAAAATGAGTACTTTGTCCTAGAATTAGTGGATTATATTTCCTAATTTGGGTTATTCAAGTACTGATGTATTTTGGGATCCTAAGCCCCTCATATTTTATTTGAAGTGAAATAAAAGGACCACTGATCAAAATTTTAAACTAAAAAAAATGGGATGACATAAATCATCGAAAATCAAATTACTAAATTAGATTTGGATTAATTAAATGAATATTGATTTAATTTAAGTATGTACTTGAATTGTTTATTATATATACATGGCTTATGTTAATAAGTGTATTGATGTATTGATCGATATATGAGGTCAAATTCAGAATGTTAGAGCTTGAGTCTGCAGATCTAATGACTACATATGATTTCTTTAAAATCTTACTTGTTAAATATTAGACAAAATTATGAATATATTTGATATATAAGACGGGACAGTGAATTAAAATAATTGTTCAGTCGACTGCCTATGTGTAGTAGTCGACTTCCCAGTAGGTTAGTTCAACAAATTATAAATAGATAATGCTGAAAGTAAATAAACACATAAAGTTTTATACTGGTTCGGATCACCATTGTAGTGCATAGTATAGTCCCCTTGGGTTTCAAGGATTCCATTAAGAGCTTGATCAACTTGGTTTTACAGAATAAGTAGTCTTTCGATCCTGTTTGATGTGCAAATCAAATCTTCTAAATTTGACACTACCTCTACTTGTATAACCTACTCTTTGAATCTTTCCTTCTCCTTTTCCTTTACAATTGTTCACTCTTTGTGTACAAAGCTTTATCAAAGATGAGAAGATTACAAATAAATTTAAGTGAAGTTGTGCACTTCACACCAGAGACAAAGGAGGTTTATATAGGATAAGCTCTTGAAAGGAGCCCAAGGGTGTTTAAATCAAGGATCCCAGTTCGTATCCTTGATTTGATTTTAATGATATTGCTGAATCATGTCCATATCATATATGTGCTTGATAGAACAAATTTCTACCTTGTGGTTGTTCTTCTCCTACTTTCTGTAGATGTCTACCCGATATGGTTTCCTTAGTTTGTTTGTGATTTTGTCGGTCGTCTTACGCGTCTTGATTGATCTGGAGGATATTCCTAGTGTGATTTTTGATTTTGCAGGTTGTGAGATTTGATTTGATTGGCCAAATATCCATTTTCCATTTGTAACCAGATTTGCCCATAATCAATTTGATTCTTGCAATCTCCCAGATTGATAGTCTTGTGCTAGTGTTTGTATTTCGTTTCTTTTTGTGCATCAAGTGGGTTAGTTAGTAAATGCATTGTCATTATTAAAACATTCGATTATGAGGTTAACAATCTCCCCCTTTTTGATAATGACAATATTAAAGGGATACTTCATAAGTTCAGAGATATATATAGATAGCCAGGCAGTAAGAACTTCCCTGAAATTTTGATGAGCTCCCATTGAGTTGAGTAACACAGAATGAGAGCTTCCCCTGAGTTGGAGAGCCTCAATTTTCTTGAATTAAACTGAACGGACTGAAACCAGAAACATAGATGAACCAACCATCTCCCCCTTTGGCATAGTAAAAAAGGAAACAAAAACAAGTTATAGTCCAGATAGTAATAAACAACCAAAACAGCAGTAGGAAGGCTAGCAACCTTTAATACAGTCCAGAGTGAGCAGGGACATAACCATATAGAAATAGTCCAAAAGAGAGAGCAAAAGGAACTCATCACAGGTCTAGCGATGAGAATCCTAGAAATACTTTAGCGAGTTGATGACCCTTTCACTAAAGAAGTTGTAGGAGTACTCCACATTCTTCGAGAGGTTGGAGTAAGAGGTCTGAACAGAGATGGAAAACCCATTGTTAGAGAACTCGACTCCCCGTTTGAGTGAGTCAACTTTTTCACGACCAGGGAGCACCCTCTAGACATAACTGGCGTCAGCGTCCTATGAAAGGAATTGGACAAGCCCTTAGCATTCGTCATAACATATCACAGGTCAAAATGCAGAAAATTTAAAACTTTTTACATAGTGAAGTATACATAGACCTCTCACACATCATATATGGATTTTACATAGACTCCTCTCTTATTGAAGCTTACATAGGCTTTCGTTTAGACAACATAACCAATACATAGGAAATAGTCTAATAACATTGTCTCACATAAACCATCTATAGAGTATTATAACGTTGGGCATAGCCCATACTTCAATACAAGGAGCCACATATAGTCTTACATCAATAGTCTCAAAGATAAAGGGATGAAATAGTGTCTTTAGACATAACAACATAGCTAGAATAGTAAAATGGTAACATCCCCGATCATTGAGGTCCTACCAATAACTTGGGGAAATGTCCAAGTCTTCTTGCAAAGTGACCTTCTAAACTTCAATGGCCCGAATCTACATTGTTTGGGAAAAGGAAAAGAATATGGGTTAGTACAACCACATGTACTAAGTATGGAAATATATGCAAGTAAAACCATAGAAATCATGCTAAAAAGGACATTTAGTTCAAAACCATGCTAAGTCACTTTTAAAAGTCTTTATGCACAATTAAGAACATATACAAGCCAATAAACATAATATCAGTTAAAACAAGTCCATATTAAACACAAGACCAACATCATATTAAAGTCAAGTCAATATGGATATAATCAACATAAGGTCATATCAACATGAATGGCATCATATTAAAGATCATATAGGCATAAATATTCCAACATAATGTCATAAGAACAATTCATGTAGAAGAGTTCGTAACATCACAACATATAGGACCCTTACTCACAACCCCTTCTCAAGCCTACAAGTGCAATGCTTATGTGAAGCCCCATAACCCCACATAATCAAGTAAATCAAACAAAGGATCATAAGCAATGTCAACATTTCATATATCTTCATATCATGCATGTTCTTCATTATATATATCAATTTAGACCAATAACATGTTCATCAATGAAAATAACACCATATAGGATCATCAACATGTAAAGTCATCATATGCATTTCATTCATATCATAAGTACATAAGAACAACCTTCTAGGTTTTCCCTCTAAGGTCAACTTGTGCCATGTATAAGTAGAGCCCCATACCCCTACCTACACTAAGTAGAAACCTTTAAGTCACCCTAGTTAGTGTTCACTTTATTACTTTCATTTTACTTTCGGGAAAAATCACCTTAACCGACAATAGACCATGTGAGCTAAACATGGAATTCGGTAATCGCAATCTATTCAAGAAGTAATTCAATTATATCATCACTAACCAATTCAACCTCAATTCATAACATAGGGTTTGGGGAAAAGGGTTAAATCATGATTTCTTCCATAGAACTAGTTCAAGGACTAAGAAATACAACAATTAACCAATATTCAATCATAATCTATCAATAATAATCAAAGGAAACTAACATCAAGTCAATTTGAAAGATCAGTTTCGGAATTGGAAGAAAACCCAACTTTTAGACATTATTGGAAATCAATTTTGTAGAGCCTCTTGGGGAAAGAGATTCCAAGAGTGAATAACTTCCATACCTTAAGATTCCTTAGAGTTTGATGGAGAATAGTTGGAGAGAATTGGGTTTGGGAAATATGGGGTGTTAGATTAGTTTAATGAGGGTTAGTCCTTATATAGTCTCTCAACTAACTTAATTAACCCTCCCTTAACCCTTAATTAATCACCTAAATAATTAACTAATTAACTCCCTAACTTTTAAAACTTAACAGGGAAACTCGCCCCCAAACCGTAAGACCCCAACCTACTGTACATAGGCGTCGTTTGGGACAGAGACTGGTATATTTGGATATTTTGCGAAAATGGCTAAGTGTCAACCAACGGAGCCATCGAAAGATTGTCGATCAAACGACTGCTCTTCGTTTGTCTCGTGGATGCACACTGTCCCACATGACAGGTTTGGGTCAAATGGAAGGGTCCTCTCCAAGGACCTTTAGTGTGGTCCTCGGGGACTCGCACCCATACATTTCGACCCTAATGACACTCTTCTATGTATTAACACCTTTTTACAAAATTTCAATAAATTCCGACTCTTAAAACCCCATGAAACATGCGAAGGCACACTAGGACACATTTCACAAATCGCTGGACGTCATGGTCGTTTCTTAAAGTTTTGACGCTAACACATCCTAATTAGTTTCAATACATTATTTTAGGCTTAGAAATAGTGTTTCAAGTCTTAGTTCATCTAGTGAGGCTCTAGACTAATTCATGGACTTTCGGAGTATTACAGACTTAGTAGATAAGTCTCTTGACAATAGTTATGCCCTCTTGTTTAATACCTGTCATTGTAATGTAAAGCTTACCGATATCAATACTGGAGTCCTTTTGAAGGTGGAAAACCTTTTAAATTGTATCATGAAGGTTTCTAGACCACGCTCCACAACCAGGATCCGAGCTTTTAGTTCATCTGAATCCTTGAGCAGCAAGGTTGCTGAGTCTGCAAAAAGCTTTGATGGTTTTGTTGCTGTAAACCTTTCCTGGATAGAGTCCTTCCTTACCCACTTATTACCAACTTCCACATAGCCCATACAGGAGAACATGCGAGATTCATAGGTGGCATTTATCACAATACGCTTGATTTTGAAAGATCAATAAGACGGTCCACTAAAATCTGAGATATGAGCATACCATATGGTAGACTAGCAGCAGGGTTTGATTCCTCAACACTTTTCCACATGTATTCCTTGAACCAATTGGCCCAGTTGATTCTATACTTTATGAGGAGACAGTAAAGAACGAAGACATCCCTATTTGAGATGTTATTGACAGATCCCTTTCTGGGTAGTAGCGTAGTTTCCACAATGTGAGCCAAAACGCAATTTTCAAAACACAGAGATAAAGGTCCAAAATAAGATAGACTTGCATCGGGTTCAGCCACAACGCCCTTAGCACCTTCCAGTGTCACTTCAAAGTTAGTTGTCTAGGTGTCATACAAATATGGAATAACCTCAAATAACTTTTTTCCGAACACATCTTCAAACAAGGGTTCACTTATGACAAGATGGTTTCCCAACACGAGTGTTTCTAACTCACCACTATCAGGAGATACACGAAGATTTTCATTAAAAAAGTCGACCCGCTTCTTTAAACACTTCAAGACCACAGAGGTAAGTAATAACAATAATTTCTGAGCTTTAAGAAAGGGACTTACCGGACAGTGTGAGTTATGCAACTCACTAAGATTCACCACTCTACCTGGAACTATGGGGCGAGATAGAAACCGTTCATAACTGTTTTTGTGATCGACTCCCCATAATCGGTGCATATCTTCAAAAGATAGAGTTAGAGAAGGACAGGGTTTTGAATTCTTCGTGCTCTTTGAACTCATTGCAGAGAGTTTTTTTTTACACGACACAGTAGGGGAATTGTGTGATCCATCAAAGAAGTCAGAGGAGAGAGAGAAAACAACAAGGGAATTAGGGCTCGACCCTTTAAGAGAAGTTATGGAACGAGTTTTCATCATGAAGAGAGAGAAGGGAGGAAGAAGAAAGCAAAGAGAGAAAAAGTAAGAGAGAAGAGAAAGAGTGAAGAAGGTTTTATGGAGAAGAGAGAAGACAGAGGGAACATAAAAGGAAGGGGCAGAGATTTCACGGGAAGAAGAAACGACGAAGAGCTAAACAAGAACAAACCGGTTAGTGTAAGGAAAAATAAAATTAAAAAAAAAACAAAAAAAAAATTAAATACGGGAAGTAAATCAAGTCAATGAGGAAATGCGGTGATACCTAACCTTTGTCGGAGGCAACAAAATCTTTCTTCAAGCAGTGATTTGGTAAGAATATCCGCTAATTAATTTTCAGAATCAATAAATTTTAATAGAAAGTCATTATTTTCAACATGATCACAAATGAAGTGATGTTTAATGTCAATGTCTTAGCCTGATAACGATGTACAATATATTTGGAGAGACTAAGGGGTTGTTTGGTAGGGAGTATTAGGAGAAATAGTCCAAGTATTATGTGTGTATTATTTAATACTATGTTTGGTAGGAATTTTGGGTCTATGTATTATCAATCCAGGGATTAGTTATGCACCCTACATGGTATTAGAGTGTGTATAAGTAATACCTTCCATTTGGTGGTATTAGCTCTAATACCATGAGACTAATCTAGGTAGAGACAAAAATACCCCTCAAATCCTTTTAATTATTTTTTTTATTTTCTTGATTTTATATTTATACTAATAAATTTATTTAAATAAATTATCTTACAAATTTAATTATTTAGATAAGAATATGGCAGGCAGTGCTTACAACTTCTGCCCAAAAATGATCAGGTAGGCTTCTATCGAGAAACATTGTTCTTGTTGTATCTTGTAGTGATCTGTTTTTCCATTCAACTACCCCGTTTTGTTGAGGAGATCTAGGTGCAGAGAAGTTCTGAGTGAAACCATTTTGAGTACAAAATTCTTCAAAAGCTTTATTCTCAAATTCGCCACCATAATCACTATGAATAGTAGTAATGTAGTAATCCTCTTCTCTTTGAATTCATCTACAATAAGCTTCAAAGTTAGCAAAAGTTTCATTTTTATGAGTTAAGAATATTACCACGTAAGCCTTGAGAAATCATCAACAATTACAAACGCATATCTTTTACCTCCAATGCTGGCAGTTCGGGTGGGACCAAATAAGTCCATATGAAGGAGTCGTAGGAGTTTAGAAGTACTTACAATGTCTTTTCCTTTGAAAGATGAGCTAGTTTTCTTATCCATTTGACATGCTTTCGCATATGTGATGTTTTTCAAACTTTAATTTTGGCAGTTCAATAACTAGTTCGAGTTTAGATAATTTTTGAGAGCATGCATACTTGCGTGTCCAAGCTTTCGATGCCATAGTCATGGATCGCTTGTAACTGCAGAAAGACAAGTAAGAGAAGGAAAATTGACATTATTTAAAATATAAATATTATTTACTCGGTGAAATCATTTGATGAAATCGCTTATAGATGTATTAGATGGCTTATTGAGACTTATGTTAGACTTCCGCTTTGTCAAACTCTTTTGAATTATGAAATGCTCATTTGAACTTTGTCTTCTATTATCTTGTATGATGTATGCTAAGTGGCTTGTGTAGGGACTCTTTGGGTCATATACGTCATGTTACACCTAGGGTGTACTTTGGGTCATGACATTTATAGTAAGACCCGCTGCAAATGCATATGTATTTCATATACCCAGAGATAGATTATAGTACAAAGTCTAATTTTCTTCTATGATATTATCCCTAATATAAGTCCTAATATTGATATGTCTGCTAGCATAAAGACATAAACATTACTTATTCTAATTTCAAAATAAAAAACGAATAAAATTTAAGACTAAGAGCATCTTACTGGTTCTATTCGTTTCCTAGCAGAAGTGTACAAAAAGGGCATGAAAGAACTGAATGTGTACAGATTACAGTAACGTAAGCGGAGTATTTATTAGCATGACCTCGGGAGCAAATTCCTTTAATTGAAACCCAATTTGAAGAGGGTAAACTTGAAATTTACAAAGTTAAGACAACCTCAGTCCTACTCACACACAATTCCAGAGTGAATTTTGTTTCGAAATGTTGGTGATGTATTCAGTGGGTTTTGAAAGACTCATTGACAGATGTGCTCTGGCTTTTATGCATGCGCTGTACTTTTTTACATAACCCCTATTTTCATTCTTTCTCTCTTACGTTTCCTTTTTACTGGCATCACCTTTTAGGTCTTTTTGTACTTTCATTTTTTTAAATTTTCTTTTAGGTTTTAGATAGGGAAAAGCTTTGTTTGAGTTTCTCTACTTGTTCTTTGAGTGATATGAGCAAACGAAATGGATTCCGTGGATCGTGCTTCTGTATATGAGGAGGAGGAGGAGCACAACAAAGGACTTTTTGAAGTTGGTAATGAGTTGCTTCATAGGGTCATGTTTTCTAAAGAGGAGCTTCTGGAGAAACTTGATGTGAGAGCCTTTTCTTTTTTCTTTCCATCTTTTTATCCGCTTCAACCTATGAAATTAAAAGTACATAGAGAACAAGGGGCCTCAATTTATATATGATATTCTGAAACTTTTTTTCCCACTATGATTAAAACTTCTATGCAAATGTGTGTTGCTTTAACAATGTTATTTGTAACTTGTTTACTTTCGTTATACTAACTTTCTTAACTAGTGTGAAATTTATTTCTTTTATTTTGTTACTATTCTATGGAAAGATTTAGTAGTTTAATTGAAGTACTACCTAAACTTTCAACTTATAAGGGGGGAGGGGTTTTTTTCCTACCCTTGTAAAAAATGATCCTTTTCTGTGTATGTAGTGTAAATTGATCATGATTTGCATCCGGTGATATTTGGATAACCACCCCTATTGAGTAAATATTTATTTTATGCCTCTTATAAGAAATGATCTTTCACTAGGGGTGCTTATCAGAAGCGCACTTGATGAAAATCATGATCAATCTACCCTATATACATTGGAAATGATCATTTTTTACAAGGTGGGGGGAAATGAAACCCCAGTAATAAGTTAAAAATTCAGATATAATTTTAAAAACTAAAGCATTTCATAGAACAATAACTAAATAAAGGAAATAAATTTCAAACCAGTTTATGAAGTCAGTTAAAAAGAAATTAAACAAGTTACAAATAACAATGTTGAAGCAACAAACATTTGCATAGAAGCTTTACTAGTAGTGGGCGGAAAAGCAAAAATAATAATGTTTCATAATCTCATAGAAAAATTAAGGCCCCTTTGTCGATATGTACTTTTTATTTCATAGATTTAAGCAAATAAACATATGGAAAGAAAAAAGAAAAGACTCTCACATCAAGTTTCTTCGAAAGCTTCTCTTTAGAAGATGTGGGCATCTAAAGCAACTCATTACCACCTTCAAAAAGTCTTTTGTTGCCCTCCTCCTTCTCAAACATAGAAGCACAATCCAAGGAATCTATTTTTTTTCCTTACAACACACAAAGAACAAGAAGAGCACTGAAAACCAAGCCTTTTAAGTCTTTAAAACCGAGAAGAAAATCAAAGAAGAAAATGGAAGTACAAAAATACCTAAAAGGTGATGTAGTACAAAGGACAAAAGAGAGAGAGAGAAAAGAGGGATTATATGATGAATGTAACACATATAACAGAGGCAGAACACATCTGTCAATGAGTCTTTCAAAACCCACTGACTACATCATCAACGTTACTGAACAAAATTCACTTTGGAATTATGTATGAGTAGGACTGAAGTTGTCTTAACTTTGTAAATTTTAGGTTTGCGCTCTAAAAATTGGATTTCAATTAAAGGATTTTTTTCCTGAGGGCATACTAATAAATATTCTGCTTACATTATTGTCATCTATACTTATTCAATTCTTTCGTGCCCTTTTTTGCATTTCTGCAGGAAGCAAACACAACCAATAAGCTACTCTAAGTCTTACACTTCATTCGTTTTATTTTAAATTTAGGATAAGTAATGTTTATGGATTTATGCTACAAACAATATCCAAATTAGGATTTTTAATAGGGATAGCATATCAAAGAAGAAAATTAGACTTTGTACTATAATTTTTCTCTGGGTATCAGAAATAGACATGCATTAGCAGCAGGTCTTACTATAGATTACGTAGTATAATGCATTGACAGTCTGTGTCATTATAATTATTATAGATTAAAAGGTTTTCTCACCTAAGTTGAATCAAGATTAAGGAGCTACTCTAAATGAACTTTAGCTTGGATTGGTTGCTTAATTGTACCTTTCCATGGATAATACAATGAATATAATTAATAACTATTTCATGAGATTTATACTTAGCACTAAGGTAGGCAATTGGACAGGACCGGGTCAACCGGAATCGGTTTTACCGAAACCGGTACCGGTACCGGGTCTTACCGGAACCGGATTTACCGAAAAATCCAACATGTTCCGCCCTGTCCCTTAGTAACCAGATAAGAACCGGGTTGGACCGGATCGGAACCGGGTCTTACCGGTTCAACCGGTACCGGTATTTTTTTTTAAATTTTAATTATTATATAATATTGTATATTTATATTATTAATTAATAATATTATATTATTAAAAACTTCAATTGAAAACTTTAAATGTTAAAGTACATTTTAAAGTTTAAACTTTAAACTTTAAAGTTTATATAAGTTTGAAATTGAATTTAAAGTTTAAATTATATATTGAACTTAAGTTTGAAATTGAATTTAAAGTTTAAAGTTTATATTGAATTTAAAGTTTGAAATTGAATTTAAAGTTTAAAGTTTATATTGAATTTAAATTTTAAAGTTTATATTGAATTTAAAGTTTGAAATTGAATTTAAAGTTTAAAGTTTATATTGAATTTAAAGTTTAAACTTTAAAGTTTATATTGAATGTAAACTTGTAAAGTTTAAACTTTAAACCTTAAAATTCAATTTTATATAAATGTTTAAACTTTAAACTAATATTAAAATAATTAACAATTAAATTTGTAAAATGACATGAATTAAATAGAAGAGACTATTTTAAAAGAAAATCAAGACGAATAGCCGTATATTTATTCAAATAAATAAATTGTACAATACAAATATTAGAAAGAGATAAAGAGTATATTAACCTAGGTATTGAATATTAATTATTGTACTAACAATTGCAAATTTTTTTTAATTCTTTTTGTAAATTTAGTATCATTTGAAAAGAAAGATTTTTTGGAACTTGCATTTTGTCGATCTTCTTTCATTTCTTCCATGCCATCATCACTATTCTCACCAAATATTTCATCTATTTGATCTTCTATTTGACTACTTAATAGTGGTAGTCCAGTATTTCTTCTTTCGGCATTGACCCAATCTCGAAACAATACCGATATTTTCAAACTATCATTTGCTAATGAATATCGATGATCTCCAATCATAAATCTCGCCTCACTAAAGGCTTGCTCTGAAGCTACCGATGATGCTTGAATCGCTAACACACTCGAACAATACTAGCAAGGGTTGGAAATTAATTTTCACGATTCTTCCACCATACTAATATTTGAGGTTGAAGTTGTCCTTCTTCATGTTTAATCTTTTCCCGTGCCCGACTGAAATATAAATCAAAATCATTATTAGTAGAATATTCAAGCTCAAGATATTCATCCATCACTTTTAGGCTTAGAAGATAGAGGTTCAACTATTGAAATATTTATTTCCATAACTTTATATGCATTATATAAATCTCTAACTTTTGTATAAATGCTACTTTTACATTCTTCAACACTAGGAGTTTCATCATCTTTAATTTCTAAATTTACATAAATCTTTTCTACCATTCTTTCAACACCTCTTAATTTATAATTTGGGTTGAAAGTAGTAGCAGTCAAATAGATTTGAGGAATAGGGAAAAAATATTTTTTGAATTTTTCAATCATAAAAGCAAGTGAATCTTAAATTGATCTTTTCCTTTATATTTTGCAAATCCCGATGAAATAACACAAATATTTACAAAAATAGAAGAAATAGTAGGATAATATTAACCGGAGCATGCATTTGTTGGTTTATAAAAAACACTTAAAAATTCAACAAGTTCTTTTGTATTTTCCCAATCTTCAAAGCCAATTCTTAAATTCGGGTCCGCATTATGAGCGTTAAAACTAATTGTATCGGCTCTTGATAAATATAAGCAACTTGAAGCATTTCAAATAAAGAATTCCATCTAGTGCATACTTCTTTTGGAACTTTTCTATATGCAAGTCCACATTCATTACAACGATTTTTAAATTTTGTAATTCTAGCATTTACTTTAGCTTTAAAAATCCAATTACAAGCAAGTCTAATTTTTTCACAAGAAACTCCAAATTGAGAAATACCATCTTTTACAATTAAATTATACACATGTGCGGCACACTTAATATGAAAAGCATCATTATCAATTGGAAAAAGTCTACTTTTTAAATAATCAACTACTCTTAAATTATTACAAGCATTATCTAAAGTGACACTAATTATTTTATCACATATTCTATAATATTGTAAAATAGAGCCAACTTTTGATGCTACATAAGAACCAGTCTTAGTTTCTTCAACAAATTTATACGCTAATATTCGTTTTTGCATGTTCCATTCATGGTCAATCCAATGGACAGTAAGTGTAAAATAATCGATACCATTAGGACTACGTCCCATATGAGAAGTAATAGATAATCTACCATCATAATAAGCAAATAAACAACAAAGAAAATGACAATATTCTTTTTGATATTTAAAAGGATCACTTGTAATTGTATTTCTTGGAATACCTTCATAATCTGGGTTAGATAATTCTCGAATATAATGAACAAAACCAGGATGTGAAGGGAATGAAAAAGGCAAACCACAAACAACAACCATTTTAGCTAATTCTCTACGATCTTTTTCTTTACTATACGTGCGGTGTGTGCTTCGACTAGCCGGGTTAACATATTTAATACACCTTGAACCATATTAGAACCTCCAACTCCCATAGAACTTTCGGGTATGGGTGTTCCATTTCTATTAGCTCTTTCTATATCATCTAGGCGAGCAAATTCTTTATTACACTTTCGTAAATGTGCTCTTAGTCGTCCCGTTCCCCCTTGTGTACCCGTAGTTACATGTTTCCTGAACAATTTATATTTAGTGCAAGTAACAGTAGTTTTTGCCTCATTTTGTATAAAAAAATTCCATACTAAAGATCTTTTAACACATACGGCGGCGACATTTAAAAAAGTAGGTAAAGGGGGGACTTCATTTTGTTATGGTAACTGGACTAGTAGGGGTAGGGGTCTCTTCATCTTCCTCATTTATTTCTACTTCTTCATCTAATTCTTCCTCAAAATTAGTATAACGTTTATTTAAAGTCTCATGATCTACTTCATTTTCGGAATTAAATTCAATAGGTCCTGGTGACATAAAAAAAAATCATTGACATGAGTATAATCATTAGTATTAACTACAAATCTAGGTGGAAATTTTTTAGAACATAGAACTACTTACTCCTCCCCTAATATTTTTTCTTTCCGACATTGGTCTTTTACTACTATTTCTTTCCAAATTCATGTTCAAATTTAAAATAATTAAATATTATGAAAAACAAGAAAGATAATATAATAAAAGAAATAAAACAACTTAATTAATAAACAAGATAAAAAATTAAAGTTGGAAGTTGGAACGAATGTACCAAACGTCTACGTAAACGTAGACGTATAACCAAAGCCGGAATTGAGAGATGTCTATTGTAGCTTCAAAATTCCATTTTACTTCAAATAAATTTTCGAAATCCAAACTCCAAGTCAATATCACAATATAATAATTTACAATTTATGAGAGATTTAAAATTGAGAGATTGTATAAGATGTATAAGTAAGTAGTTAGTGAAATTGTGATTTAAAATGGAAAAAAGGGTATACTTATAGTGTAAATGTGTTAGAAAGGAAGGGGGGAATTATTTGACCGTTTTGGGACCCAGCGCAACGGCTAGAAGGGCCCAACAGTCGAATTAAAGGATACTTTAAAAAAAACAAAAAAAACATGTAAACTGGTGCTTACCGGAACTGGCTCTTACCGAACGGTTCAACCGGATAAAAAACTGGGACCCGATTCGGTAACCGGTCCGGTATCATGGTAGACCGGTTCCTTACCGGTTCAACCAGTACCGGACAGACCGGTACGGGAACCGGACAGGAACCGGATAAAAACCGGTCTGTTTGCCACTCTTACTTAGCACTGAGAGAATATTGAGCTGGAAGTTCTCCCGTTAGTAGAGATCGAGTTTCTAGTAGAAATCTTTTTATTCCATAACTATGTGCCAACATAGGATTGTCTTAGATAGACATTTATCTAGTAGATCCACTTTAGCTCAAGTTTATGGTTCTTACCTTGAAAAGTAAGGGCATCTTTATGTCCATTATCTTGTATAATGTATGATAAGTGTCTTGTGTAGGGCCTTTTGGATTTCTATACATTATGTTATGCCTAGGGTGTACTTTGGGTCGTGATAAGGGATCCAATGTATGAAATGATCTTAAAGGTTCAAGGAACAAATCATCGGCTCCTGTTTAGAAACAAACTTAGTTTGCGAGTTTAACTAAAACCATTTATTTGAGTTTGGAATATGCATAAAAAATTAAGTATTTTTAAAGTAGCAAACACATATAATAAACTTATTGATAAATATGTCAAAGGGAATCAAACTAATGTCATTTCTTAAAGTACATCGACAAATGAGTAATGAACTTTTAATTAAAGCAATGCCAAATATCCAAATGTACATGCTTATATATACAAATGAGAAAATTGTAACACCCCGTAAATTTCCATGACCTATACTAGAGATTAATATGTTTAATAATGATGGTTTTAGACCTAAATAAGTGTAAATAACTTGTTTTAGAAGTTTCTGAGCAATAGGATTAAAGAAAAGTCATAACGTCCGGAAACTAGCGAAATTCAACTATGTTGACGTCCCTATGTTTGGCAAAGGTTTTAGAGGGTCATATGGATTCCAAAACTTGTAAAAAGACTTTGGTTAGGTATAGTGTAGTATATCAAGTTTAAACATTTGGAAAGGACACCCCAAGGACCACCGGAAGGGTCCTTGGGAAGGACACCAACATGGGTAGGCAGGCTGCCGAAGCAGTCTGCGAAAGTCAAGAACTGGGGGGTTACTGTGTGACGCGGAGCTAACACGGTCTTCACTGCCTCAGCTCAAAATTTGAAAATAAATTGGGGAATTAATCCCGCGACGCGCACCTACTTCCCAAATATCGTAAAAGTCATATTTTGGGTGTTTTGACTTCCCAAATAAACCCATTTAAGTGAGGGGTCTTTTGGGTAATTTAGTGGGTGACTATATAATGTATTAGGGTCAGTTTAAGTCAATTTTATCACTCAAATCAAGTCCCAAACGTTGAAATAACAAATCTCTCTCTCTCTCACCCAAATTCTCTCTTCCTCCAAAACTCCATTGAAGACCATTAGAGCTCCAAGAAGAAGATCAAGCCTTCAAATTTTTCAACCCAATTTCGTGGATTTCTCATCCATAAGGTATGGTTACTTTCACTCTTGGGAATCCTTTCCCCAAGAGGTCCTTCAAAAGATGATTTCTAAATCCCCCAAAACAAGGTTTTTTCTCCTCACATGGGTCTTCTTTCTAAAATGAAATTGTGAATCAATTGTGATGAATTATGATGAATTAATGTTGTTTAATTATGAATTAATGGTTAATTGTTTAATTTCTATGAGTTATCCATTGACCCATGTATTTCTCCTAAATCCCTAATTTCTTGAATTGATTAAGGTGAATTGTTGAGGGTGATGAACATGTCACTTGTTTACTTTGATTTCAGTTATGTTAATACTTCATGAATTGCCCTATTTCATATGTTGATTGTGAGTTCTTGGGTATTTAAGTATGAAGTCCCATGAAGGGCAATGAGGTATGATCTTTATTCTCCTTTGATCTCAATTATGCAAGGTTAAATCTTCTTATGTGATAGTGATGCTATAGCTAATTGTGTTGTTGTGATGTTGGTGACAAGAATCCCTCATCCCTAACCCTAGATCTATGAATTATCTATGAAGTATGTAATATGTTATGGTATGATCATTATATGATTGAATGTAGTTTCTCATGATTATAATGTTGGGTCTAAAGGTGAAAGGATAGTTATCTTGTGATCACTTATGAGCTATTATGATAAGATGTTTACTTAAAGGTCTAAAAGAGACTAATGTGAACTTGTATGATGTTATATGATAATTACTAAAGGGAATAAATTCTTAGCACCAAAAGTGCATGTAAATGAGATGGAGGTCTCACGTTAGTAAGTCCGGCCTCCCACATGGGTTTCTTCACGACTAGTAGTGTGGATTCCCAAAGATGTGTTGTCTCATGAGATGTAAACCTTCACGATTAGTAGTCAAGGTTTCTAAAAACAATCTCCTTGTCCCTTAACTATGTGCCCACATAGGACTCTAGCTTAGTGGATCCACCTAGAATAGCTATGTACGAATGGTTGCACCTTAGGCAAGTGTTAACCCTCTTTTTTCGGTGTGGGGGTAGAACACCGGATTCCATGTATCTCACATGGTATTATGTCGGTTATGGTACTTATTTCCCTAAAGTAAAAGTATGAACAAGTTGTCTATGTGACTTTCTATTTGGATTGTCCTAAAGGTTACTACATAGTGTGAGGGAGGGTATGGGACTTCTCTTGCACATTGCACATGTGGGATCGAATAGGATGATGCTAGTAGTGTTCTTTTGTGACTATGATTATGATTATGTTTATGATTATGATTATGTTTATGATTATGTTGATAAGATATGACTAGTGTTTGATATATGAAACATGTTATATATGAGAATATGTTGTAAGTATGAAATGGGTTGCTTAATGTGAAACTTAGCTTTGGATAGGGTTATGGGGATTTATTATTTGCACTGCACAAGTGTCGCTTGAGTGACTTATATGTTGATATGATTATGATGTTCCTTATATGTGTAAATTGAATTGTTGGTCATTGTGCATAGTTTTGACTAAATTGTCCTTTTTCTCATGAATTAACGATTTTTATGCATAGGGACCATACTTAGTACATGTGGTTTGTACTAAACCATATTTCTTCCCGTTTTCCCCAAACATTGTAGGTTCGGGCCGTTGAAGTATCATTAAGGCTAAAGCAAGAAGGCTTGGACTAGACTCTCCAAGTTTTGGGTATGCCCTCTAGTTCGAGGATGCTACCAAACACTCTATCTTAGTAGTACTTAGTATTGTCTAGTAGACATTTAGTTCTTTCCTATTGTTGAAAGATATTGATGTAATCCCTATGTGGCAATTATGGATTTGTATTAAGGCTTTGCCCGGATTGTTTGACTTCGTTAGATGGTTAATATGAGACAAAGTATTAGACTAAATTCCTATGTGTTGTTATGGTCTATTGTGAGAAGCCTATGTATGCTTCATATGTAGAGGTCTATGTAAACCTCCTTGCTATATAAGCAAAAGTTTTAATTTTTCCGCTTTTTGGACCTATGATATGCTATGATGAAGCTAAGAGGCTTGTCTTAGTTCTCTTTGAGGACGACGACGCCGGTAACGACTAGGGTGTACTTTGGTTCGTTACAAACTTGGTATCAGAGAATGAGGTTAAATCTTCTTAGGATTGATGTCTCATTAAACCACGTCTATGTAGTATCTTATTCATAATTGTGAAGTGCGCCACACTTATGAATGAGAGACTATGTGATGCTTAGGAACTTTCACTTTTTTGTTATTCCTTAGTCGTGCCTAAGAGTCTTAACTCTATCTAGTCCTTTATTCTAATCCTTTGTTTGTGCTTATAGGCAATGAATACAAGGAGGAACAATGATCCAAGGGCCGGAGAGGAGAATCTGAATGAGGCGGTTCCCCCTCAAGCTCCTCAAAACCCTCAAGTTTCTATTGAAGAAGGGGCTATGTCTAATATTGAGATAAGTTCGTCCATTCATAACTTGACTCAAGTTTTGGCTACCCAAGTTTCTAGGGATACAAGGGTGCAAGTGAACACCAATGCCAATACCACTGTTTCAAGGATTAGGGACTTCACAAGGATGAATGCCCCTACCTTCTATGGTTCTAAAGTGGAGGAGGACCCACAAGGGTTCATTGATGAAGTGTTCAAGGTTCTTGATGCTATGGGTTTTTCTTCTCAAGAGAAGGCGGAACTAGCCGCCTACCAACTCAAAGATGTGGCTCAAGTGTGGTATGAGCAATGGAAGGATGAGAGGATGGTTATAGAAGGTCGTATTACTTGGGAAGCTTTCAAAACGGCTTTCCTTGATAGGTTGTTTCCCTTGGAACTAAGGGACAGGAAAATGCAAGAATTCATCAACCTTCGTCAAGGGGGTATGAGCGTGAAGGAATATAGCCTCAAGTTTACTCAACTATCAAAGCATGCTCTTACTATGGTTGCGGATTCTAGAGCTAAGATGAACAAATTTGTCATGGGCTATGTTGATTCCTAGCATGGACATCTCTCGTCTCATGGTTCATGCCGAGCAAATTGAGGAACAAAAGCTTAAGCAAGTTGGTACGGAGTTGAAAAAGGTGAGAACCGAAGAGGGGATTTCTTCTATGAATAGGTATGAGATTCAAGACCAACCAAGGTTCAAGAAGAGGTTTTGTAATCAAGGATATTTTGTGCTCCAAGGGCCAATAAGAGTAAGGTGCCTACTCCCACGCCCTACGAGGGAAAAGGTGGTCGTTCTTATGTTTATAGGCCTCTTTGTTCTAAATGTGGTAGAAGGCATGATGGCAAGTGTCTTGTGGGCACGGATAATTGCTATAATCGTGGCAAGAGTTGTCACATGAAGAAAGATTTCCCTATGATGAAGACTCAAGAAGGGGAAAATTCTCAATCTCAAGCAAGTGCACCAAACCCGGATGCCCCTAAGAAAAATCGCTTATATACTCTCCAATCCCGAAGTGATCAAGAGAGCTCACCGGATGTGGTAACCAGTATGTTAAAATGATTTTCCATTGATGTATATGTTTTGTTGGATCCGGGAGCTACATTGTCATTTGTGACCCCTCTTATAGCCATGAAATTTGATATACTACCCGATATATTAGATGAACCTTTTACGGTTTCTACCCCGGTGGGTGATTCCGTGGTGGTTAATAGAGTCTATAGAGGTTTTCCAATTTACTTGCCCAATAGAGTTACATTAGTTGACTTGATAGAACTTGATATGCTTGATTTTGATGTCATATTGGGAATGAATTGGTTGCATGCTTGCTTTGCCTCTATTGTTTGTAGGACAAGGGTAGTCAAATTTCAATTTCCAAATGAACCCATTTTTGAGTGGAAGGGAGGAAACTCAAATCCTAGGGGTAAGATCATCTTATGTCTAAAAGCTTCCAAATTGATTTCAAAGGGTTGTCTCTACCACATAGTGAGAGTTAGGGATCTTGGATCCGAAGTCCCTCCCATAGAGTCGGTACCCGTAGTAAGGGAATTTCCAGAGGTCTTTCCCGATGATCTTCTCAGAATTCCTCCCCGACGGGAGATTGACTTCGGCTTAGACTTATTATCGGATACACAACCTATTTCAATCTCTCTTTATTGAATGGCTTCGTCCGAGTTGAAAGTTTTAAAGGCTCAATTCAAGGATTTGCTAGATAAGGGTTTTATTCAACCAATCATATCTCCATGGGGTGCCCCGGTATTGTTTGTGAAGAAGAAGGATGGGTCCTTGAGGATGTGTATCGATTATCGTCAATTGAACAAAGTCACTATAAAGAATAAGTACTTTTTCCCTAGGATTGATGACTTAGTTGATCAACTCCAAGGAGCGAGTTACTTTTCAAAGATTGACTTGAGGTCGGGTTATCACAAACTTAGAGTGAGGGAGGTTGATATTAAAAAAACGGCATTCCGAACAAGATATGGTCATTTTGAATTCCTAGTAATGTCATTCGGTCTAACAAATACCCCGGCTACATTCATGGATCTTATGAATCGAGTTTTTTGAAAGTACCTTGATTTGTTTGTGATTGTCTTCATTGATGACATTTTGATATACTCTAGGAGTGAAAATGATCATATGAGGCATTTGAGGATAGTTTTGCAAGTTCTCAAGGATAATCAACTTCTTGCTAAGTTTAGCAAGTGTGAGTTTTGGTTGAGGTCGATTGCATTTGTTGGGCACATTGTCTCTAGTGAAGGGGTAGAGGTTGATCCAAGAAAGACGAAAGTGGTCAAGAGTTGGCCGAGACCTTTGAGTCCTACCGACATTCGAAGTTTTCTAGGGTTGGCCGATTACTATAGGAGGTTTGTCAAAGGATTTTCGTTTATCGCATCTTGATTAATGTCCTTAACCCAAAAGAAGTCCAAATTCAAATGGTCGGAATCGTGTGAAAAGAGTTTCCAATTATTGAAAGATAGACTCACCTCCGCTCCGGTATTGACCTTACCGGAGGGTACCGAAGGCTTTGTGATTTATTGTGATGCCTCTCGAGTTGGTCTAGGATGTTTGCTCATGCAACATGGCAAAGTCATAGCGTATGCCTCTAGACAATTCAATCTACATGAGAAGAATTATCCAACTCATGACCTTGAGCTTGCGTTCGTGGTATTTGCTTTAAAAATTTGGAGACACTATCTTTATGGGGTGCATGTAGATGTATTCACCGATCACAAAAGTCTCCAATATGTATTCACCAAAAAAGATTTGAATCTACGCCAAAGAAGATGGTTAGAGCTTTTAAAAGATTACGAAATGAGTGTCCTTTACTATCTCGGAAAAGCTATTGTGGTGGCGGAATCCTTGAGTCGAGTGTCTATGGGTAGTGTGGCTCATGTTAATGATGACAAAAAGGAACTAGTCAAGGATGTTCATAGGTTGGCCCGTTTGGGTGTTCGACTAGAAGAATCTTCGAAAGGTGGTTTTATGGTTCTTCATAACTCCGAGTCGTCTTTAGTGGTGGATGTGAAGTATAAGCAACATCTTGATCCCCTATTGATGGAGTTGAAAGAGTCGGTCCTTAATAAGAATAATGACTATTTCTCCCAAGGGGAGGATGGGGTACTTACGTACCAAGGGAGGTTATGTGTGCCGGATGTGGATGGTTTAAGGGATAAAATCATGGATGAGACTCATGGCTCCCGATACTCCATCCACCGGGGGCCACCAAGATGTATCATGACTTGCGTGACATCTATTGGTGGAATGGAATGAAAAGAGGTAGCTAAGTTTGTGTCGGGGTGTTCGAATTACCAACATGTCAAAGCCGAGCATCAAGTACCGGGTGGCCTAACCCAAGATATTTATATCCCCACTTGGAAGTGGGAAGATGTCAACATGGAATTTGTGGTAGGTTTGCCTCGAACACGTCGACAACATGATTCCATATGGGTTATAGTGGATAGGTTGACTAAGTCAGCCCATTCCTTCCCTTGAAGGTTTCTTACTCGGCGGAGGAGTATGCCAAATTGTATGTTAGAGAGATTGTGAAGTTACATGGGGACCCATTGTCGATCATTTCGAATAGAGGAGCCCAATACACTTCACACTTTTGGAGATCTTTACAAAGTGGAATTGCTACGAAAGTAAAGCTTAGCACTGCTTTCCACCCTCAAACGGATGGACAAGCGGAGCGCACCATCCAAACTCTAGAAGATATGTTAAGGTCTTGTGTGATTGATTTCAAGGGTAATTGGGATGATCATCTACCCTTAATCGAATTCTCCTACAATAATAGCTACCATGCAAGTATCGGTATGGCACCTTTTGAATCACTTTATGGTAGAAGGTGCCGGTCCCCGATTAGATGGTTCGAAGTGGGTGAGTTTGCTCTTCTTGGTCCCGAATTGGTGTATGAGGCCACCGAGAAGGTTCGGCTTATAAGGGAGAGGTTGAGAACGACTTTTAGTCGGCAAAAGTCCTATGTCGACAATAGAAAGAGGGATCTTGAATTTGAAGTAGGAGATTGGGTCTATTTGAAAATTTCACCTATGAAAGAGGTGATGAGGTTTGGAAAGAAAGGGAAACTTAGTCCCCGTTATGTGGGGTCGTATGAAATTTTGAAGAGGTTCGGGAGTGTTGCCTACGAGTTGAAGTTGCCAAATGAGTTGATAATTCATCCGGTATTCCATGTTTCTATGCTTAAAAAGTGTATAGGTGATCCGGTTTCCATTCTTCCTCTAGAAGGATTGGGGTAAATGAGGACCTTTCATATGAGGAGGTCCCGGTTGAGATCTTTGATCATCAAATTAAGAAATTGAGGAATAAGGAGGTTGTTTCCGTAAAAGTGCTATGGAGGAACCACCTTGTTGAGGGTGCAACATGGGAGGCCGAGGCCGACATGAAGACCCGCTATCCTCATTTTTTTCCCTTACCCCTATCCAAGATTAAGGTTAGTAATTCCTTATATGACTATTATAAATAATGTTGAGCTTATCATGTTTTTCTAAAAATATGTGCATATTGTAGTAGAAATTCATGCCTAAGTTGAGTTCTTGTCTCTCCATGAAATATGTTTATTATGTTGCCTTTCACTTGAATGTATTGTGTGCAAGTATTCATGGAATATTTTAATGAGCATAATTCATATTGTTTTGATAAGAAATCAACATGTCAACTTTTAATGTTCATATTGAGCTCATATTGAAATGGAGAAGGTAGTACCTCCTTATGTGATATGAAAAGTTGAGCTAGTGTTATGATATGTTGTGGGTTAAGTTCCTATTTGTTGATGCTATGTGTATATGTTGAAAGGAGTTGAAATTTTCTCCTATGAGATGTGTCTCATTATGTTATTGTTGGTTGGTTGGCTGCTTGTCTAGATTCTTTTTCCTTTTTCCCAATAGAAAGGTTTAGAGTGTCATTCGGAGACGAATGTTCCTAAGGGGGGGATATTGTAACACCCCATAAATTTCCATGACCTATACTAGAGCTTAATTGTTTAATAATGATGGTTTTAGACCTAAACAAGTGTAAATAACTTGTTTGAGAAGTTTCAGAGCAATAGGATTAAAGAAAAGCCTTAACGTCCGGAAACTAGTGAAATTGAACTATGTTGACGGCCCTATGTTCGGCGAAGGTTTCGGAGGGTCATATGGATTCCAAAACTTGTAAAAATACTTTGGTTAGGAATAGTGTAGTATATAGAGTTTAAACGTTTGAAAATGACACCCTAAGGACCACCGGAAGGTTCCTTGAGAAGGACACCAACATGGGTAGGCAGGCTGCCGAAGCAGTCTGAGAAAGTCAAGAACTTGGGTATTTAAGTATGAAGTCCCATGAAGGGCAATGAGGTATGATCTTGATTCTCCTTTGATATCAATTATGCAAGGTGAAATCTTCTTATGTGATAGTGATGTTATAGTTAATTGTGTTGTTCTGATGTTGGTGACAAGAATCCCTCATCCCTAACCCTAGATCTATGAATTGTCTATGAAGTATGCAATTATGTTATGGTATGATCATTATATGATTGAATGTAGTTTCTCATGATTATAATGTTGGGTCTAAAAGTGAAAGGATAGTTCTCACTTGTGATCACCTATGAGCTATACGATAAGATGTTTACTTAAAGGTCTAAAAGAGACTAATGTGAACTTGTATGATGTTATATGATGATTACTAAAGGGAATAATTTCTTAGCACCGAAAGTGCATGTAAATGAGATGGAGGTCTCACATTAGTAAGTCCGGCCTCCTACATGGGTTTCTTCACGACTAGTAGTGTGGATTCCCATAGATATGTGTTGTCTCATGAGATGGAAACCTTCACGATTAGTAGTCAAGGTTTCTAGAAACAATCTTCTTGTCCCTTAACTATGTGCCCACATAGGACTATAGCTTAGTGGATCCACCTAGAATAGCTATGTACGAATGGTTGCACCTTAGGCAAGTATTAACCCTCTATTTTCGGTGTGGGGGTAGAACACCGGATTTCATGTAGCTCACATTGTATCATGTCGGTTATGGTACTTATTTCCCTAAAGTAAAAATATGAACAAGTTGTGTATGTGAACTTCTATTAGGATTGTCCTAAAGGTTACTACATAGTGTGAGGGAGGGTATGGGACTTCTCTTGTACATTGCACATGTGGGATCCAATAGGATGATGCTAGTAGTGTTCTTTTATGACTATGATTATGATTATGATTATGATTATGATTATGATTATGATTATGATTATGATTATGATTATGTTGATAAGATATGACTAGTGTTGATATATGAAACATGTTATATATGAGAATATGTTGTAAGTATGAAATGGGTTGCTTAATGTGATACTTAGCTTTGGGTAGGGTTATGGGGATTTATTCTTGTCATTGCACAAGTGTTGCTTGAGTTACTTATATGTTGATATGATTATGATGTTCCTTATATGTGTAAATTGAATTGTTGGTCATTGTGGATAGTTTTGACTAAATTGTCCCTTTTCTCATGAATTAATGATTTTTATGCATAGGGACCATACTTAGTACATGTGGTTTGTACTAGCCAATATTTCTTCCCTTTTTCCCCAAACATTGTAGGTTCGGGCCGTTGAAGTATCATTGAGCTAAAGCAAGAAGGCTTGGACTAGACTCTCCAAGTATTGGGTATTCCCTCTAGTTCGAGGATGCTTCCAAACACTCTATCTTAGTAGTACTTGTATTGTCTAGTAGACATTCATTTCTTTCCTATTGTTGAAGATATTGATGTAAGCCCTATGTGGCAATTATGAATTTGTATAAGGGTTTTGCCCGGATTGTTTGACTTCGTTAAATGGTTAATGTGATACACATTATTAGACTAAATTCCTATGCGTTTTTATGGTCTATTGCGAGAAGCCTATGTATGCTTCCTATGTAGAGGTCTATGTAAACCTCCTTGTTATATAAGCAAAAGTTTTAATTTTTCCGCGTTTTTGACCTATGATATGCTATGATGAAGCTAAGAGGCTTGTCTTAGTCCTCTTCGAGGACGACGATGCCGGTAACGACTAGGGTGTACTTTGGGTCGTTACAAAAATAATCATTAGTAACATAGGGTGCCCGTCTTTGCTTGTGTATGAACCTAATAAGGTACTTGAAGGAGGTTCAGAAAAAGAGAAATGTTTATTGCGCTTCTCAGTTGATTGTACTCGTCGAAGCACAATAGTCTGCCTAAAACTAATATTTGTACAAGAATAGCTAGAATAAAGTGATTTTCATTGGTTATGTCTCACACCAAAGTTATTTTCACGTTCTGAGCCTTCCAGGTTCAACATTAAAGCTTGCTCACACTAGAAACTGCACAAGTGAAGCCCTATAAACTTCAACTAGGTCATCATACATGACATTGCTAAAATTATTAATGAACATAGCTTGAGCTTTCTTATATGTATTTAATTCTTTCTAAAGCATTATAGATGCAACATAATTGCATCTTAGAAACACTCTAAGAAATCACTCCAAATTTAGTTCATTCAGATCCTTGTACAACTTTAGCATTCCTACTAGTTAAAAGCATACAACTTTCAAACAAAACTACGAGGTGCATCATCTTGAATCCAATGAAACTAACCTGACGATTCTGAATCTTTCGCTTTATCATCATATACCCTACTTTTTAACACCAAAATAGAAAGATATTATACAATTTCAACTAACTTTCTCGATGGAATTGGATCTATCTTCATAACACCTCCCATTTCTCTCTCTCCAAACTGTCCACCAGATGCATTGTAGGATGACCCTCCACCATTTCTTTTGACTTTTGTTGCCTCCTCTTATCATCCAGAAACATAGCAAATCTGGAGTATGCTCCGGCATAGTCCAGCTTGTCTTTGTTTTGTTGAGAAATAAAGACCAAAGTTGTGTTGTAAAGGTGCAGTGCAAAATTAGATGATTGTTTGTTTCATTTGTCTCATTGCATAGGAAGCACTTGGAAACTATGACGGCACCTTTTTTTCTCCAAAACTTCTTGTGTCAGGCATGCTCTTTTAACCACCAACCAAGTAAGGCATTTTACCTTGGTTGGAGATGGACTATTCCATGATGTTCTCCATATTTTTGGTTGCCCTCCATACTGTACCCTTTCTTCCATTTTATAAACCCTTTTAACAAAAAATTGCCATCAATATTGTGTTTCCATCTTAATGTATCTGGTTCGACAGTAGTGCCATTGAAATCATCAATCCTATTTAGCAAATCGGCTACTCTATCGATCTCCCAGTCAATTAACAATCTCCTGAAGAATAGGTTCCATCCCTGTGCACTCTACATATCATAAATGGTGTCGTCTGGGTTGTTGCTTAGAATAAACAGGTCTGGAAAAATCTCATTAATGGACTTTGCTCCTTCCAAGCATCCTTCAAGAATTTTATTCTTTTCCTATCTCCAACTCTCTTCTGCAAGTTCCCTTCCAGTTTGGGCCATAGAGCGCTAATGGTCTTCCGAACTCCAACTCCATAAGTATCAGTGCTCACATTGGTACACCATATGTTGAGTTCACCAAACTTGTGTCTAATTACCTCCCTCCATAATGCATGATCCTCCCCATTGTATATCCAGAGCCATTTCATCAATAAACTATTGTTATGTGCTCTTAGATTTTTGATTCCCAAGCCACCTTGTTCTCTACTATGCATTGTTGTCTGCCAATTGACTAGTTTATATCCTTTGCCCTCTTTACAGCATGCCACAGAAAATCCCTCCTAAGTTTGTCCAGCTTTTTCATAACTTTGGGAGGTATGGGAAATAGAGACATTACATACGTAGGAGGTGCATCAAGTACAGATATGATAAGGATGAGCCTCCCTCCTAGTGATATGTATGGTGCCTTCCACCTAGCCAATCTTTTTTCAGTTTTCTCTAATATTCCATCCCACATTTCCCCTGACTTGTGTTCACAACCTAGAGGCATACCAAGGTATGGAGTTGGCATATTTTTAACTTTGCACCCTAAAATAATTTCAAGATTTTGGATATTTGGCACCTCTTTTTATCGAGAACAAATTGGTTTTTCCCCTGTTAACTTTCAAGCCAGAAGAAGCTTCAAAAATAATCAAAATCATTATGATGTAACTTATTTGTTCAACCTTTGGCTCACAAATATCACTATGTCATTTGCATTTTGTAGGTTACATACCTCCATTATTTCCCCTCTGCTATTTCCTATCTCAAACCCTTTATTCCATATATTTTTTAATGCTATCCTCATCATGATATTAGATCCCTCCATTGCTATCATAAAAAGGAAAGGAGACAGAGGGTCACCTTGTCTAAGACCCTTTTCAGAACCAAAAAAATCTACAAGTTCACCATTCACCAAAATAGAGAACTTGACAATTTTAATTCAAAAGTCAATCCATTTAAAACAATTCTAACCAAAGCCCATTTGACTGAGAGTATTCAACAGGAATCTCCAGTTAACATGATCATATGCTTTTTCTATGTCTAGCTTACACATGAAACCTGCATTTCCCCTTTAAGTATTGAGTCCACACACTCACTAGCAATAAGGATTGCGTCTATGATCTGTATTCCTTTTATAAATGCCATCTGATGGTTGTTAACTAAGTTGTTAACAATCTTCTTGAGTCTTTCAGCCAGTATATTTGCCACAATATTATATATTCCACCTATGAGAATTATAGGTGTGAAATCTTTCGACTCTGAAGCTCCAAACTTCTTTGGGATCAAGGCTATGAACGTTGCATTGATTCTTTTCTCAAACTTCTGATATTCATAGAAATATTGGAGAGTCTTCAGTATGTCCTCTTTTATAAGTTCCCAGAAAGGCAAATAAAAGGACATAGGAAATCCATTCGGCCTTGGTGACTTCTCCATAGCACACAATTTAATGCCTTATAAGATTTCATCCTCTTCAAATTGTCTTTGTAGATCCTCATGTTCTTCTGCAGATATCCTTGTAGCTTCATGTAACACTAACTCTGGACTCCACTATTTTGCCTTCATATATAGGTTCTAGTAGTAATTTTGAATAGCTTCTTTGATATCCTCGGCATTTGTCACCTCCATCCCATCCACCTTCAAGTTATCTATGGAGTTTACCCTTTTGTGAGTTGTAGCTATCCTATGAAAGTATTTTGTATTTTTGTCTCCATGTTTCAACCATTGTATTTTTACTCTTTACCTCCAAGCTATCTTCTCATTTCTTGCAACTTCTTCAAACTCTAAATCCAAATTTGATTTTTGCATTGCCTCATCATCTGTGAGAGCTCTTTGTTCCTGGATTGCTTCCAATACTGCAAGCTAGTTTAAATATTACCCTTTCTTTGTTTCCAGTTTCCCCTGTTGTTTCTACTCCACTTTTGTAACTTTTCTTTTAGCATCTTCATTTTCTCAACTAACATATAGTCATGCCTTCCCTCAACAACAAAAGTTTCCCACCACCGTTTTACCTTTTCTTTGAACCCTTCTACCCTCAGCCACTAACTTTCAAATTTGAAGTATTTTTCTTGAAGTTCAACTCTCCACAAGATATCATGATTGGGTTGTGGTCAGATCCTTTATTTGGTAATATTGCATGTTTGATGAGAGTAAACTTCTCTTCCCATGATGAAGAGTATAAGAATCTATAAATTCTTTAGACACTTCTATGATTCTCCCCCTTCTCCAAGTATAAGATCCTCCATATAAAAGAGGACTCACAAGCTTCATCTCTTCAATGCAATTAGAGAACTCAGACATTGCTTCATTTATTCTGAAACAATTTGTTCTTTAATTGGGGTATCTGATTACATTAAAATCACCTCCCACCACCCAAGGTCCTGCACATCTCCCCCTGCTCAATATAGATCCCCCCCCCCCCATAACTCTCTTCTTTCCACTCTTTTGCAATCAGCATACACTACTGTTACAAACCAAAAAATCAGAATTTTTCCCTGATATTTTACAAGTTATGCTTTGGCTGCCATGTTCTACCATTTCCCCTTTCCAAACTCTCCTGTCCCATAAAATAATTATTCCACCCTCCACCACCACCACCCCGGCTACTATATGCCTCTAAGTGTATCTCTCCCACCATATATTGTCCCAGATACTATGTATGAGTTTATCTATATTTCCTTCCAACTTTGTTTCTACCAAAATATACACATTTTTACTCTATTGATTAATCAGATTCCTTACCACCACCCTCTTTCTTTCGTCCTTAAGTCCCCTCACATTCCAATACACATCCTAATCTATGCATAATGGTTAGTCTCCTCCCACTTATTCTAGGTTCACCATCCTTGAATTTCATATCGAACATTAATTCTTGAGCTATTTTGGAATTGTGTTATTGTTGCTATTTAAGGATCTACCCTGTCATGCGTATCTCTCCAAATATATCTTTTGATCCAGCTTCATGCACAAAGCATAAGCCTCTTTTTCACATCCCTTTATAGTTGCTCCAAAGACTTGCCCTAATTTGATCACATTAAGGTGTACCCAGATTGTAGCCCTTGTCTCTATCATCTCTTCCGTGAGATTTTCTTTGATGCTCAATGGTTCTGGTTCATTTAAGTGACCAGTTGATTCTCAAAACTTTCTAGAAAGGAAGAATTTACCCCGCTCATACAGTAACTATTTGTATCCCCTTCAAAAGCTATGTTATCTTTTTCTTAAGTCATGTCATCTGCCCGAGCCTCTTCGATTCTCGAATTTCTGGTTTTTGGTTCTCCTTCTTCCATTTGCATGTGTTTTCCCAGTTCTCAATCCATTATAGAGTGCTTAAAAGGATGTTTTGATTCTCTCCAATTTGAGTTAATGAAATCATAAAAATGCTCAGTGAACATAGAAGTTTTGGGATTGCTAGAAAGGCCCAAAAGTTGTGTTAGACGGGTTTGTGTTTTTTTCAAATTTAAAGTATGCTCAGGGGTCCACTTCCACTAGCCATGTGTCTTTTTCCCTTTTCTTCTTCCCCTTCCTTGTGAAACTCAATATCCATTGTTTTCTTTGTTGTTGGACCTTTTGTCACGATCGGAGTCTAGACCCCAGACGAAACCGACGTCGTTTACCTCTCAGAGGTCACAGACAAGCCTACATACGTCATCGTTACTTCATCTAGGTTAATTTTTAGCGGAAAATTTAAACTTTTTGTTTTCTTATTTCTTGTGAAACATATTATACTTAACATCATAGGCGTTCACAAATCAACCATCTAATATAGAAATAATCAAATGAAAGAAGCAGTTCATAATTGCATTAAACGTATTCTTGCCAAAACGGCACCAATACAAAGTCTGAAAAGAAATGGGAAATGAAACACTAGTGGAACATGCTCCACTAGCTAAAGCCTACATCTAAGCTAGATAATAACAGTAGACATCCTCGAAAGCATGAGGGCTTACAAAATTCGGATGAAAGCTCCATGTCCGGATAGCTGCAACGTCGTACTGTAAGCTCTAACGTCCACATGTGCCTGCACCTAAAAGTAGATATTTGTATGGGATTAATACACACTTGTACTAAGTATGGTTATATGCAAGAACACACCAAGGACATGCATGAGTAAGAATAGCTCTTTCCTAACAATATGATTTATGGAAAGTCAAGTCAGTGGACTTGCCAAATTTGGATTAGGAAAGTCAGTGGACTTGCCAAATTTGGATTAGGAAAGTCATGCCATGAGAGTAACATGCATCATCATACTTATCATTTTGCAAGCTGCACATAACGTATTGCACATATCATATCACGTAGTTCACATCATTATTTCATATGCCATGAGACCTTGGAATCATGGACTTGACAATAGGACTTCTCAAAATGAGGGCTCAACATATGGGACCTCAACTAGGGAGACTTCTTTAGCAAACACAGAGTCTGCTTCATTCATTCATACGTACTTCGTTTTCATTCATTCATATACTAGTGCAATCAGTAGTCATACCTAGGATGTAGTTTAAGACTCTCATCGGGTTTGTTGTGCAATGACCAAGAATAACCTAGTATCATTACTTGAGTCTAGCTCACCTCTTGATTATCCTATCCTAACACCTTTGGTATCGTTCATTTCATTATATGCATTCGTTGAGGCTGGCCTCATTCTTTCTTTGGGAACTTTAACCTTAACCGACATAAATCATGTGAGCATCATGAAATCCAGTGTGTAATCCCCACACCGAAAAGAGGTGGAAGCACCGTCCAAAGTGAACCAAAACATGCTAGCGTATATAGGGAATCGAACCCTGCTAGATCCCTATATTGGTAGTATAGGTTCATAGACTAGGAGATATAAGGAGACCCATACCCGGCATGCCAGACAGTCTCATCTCATGAGAGTTACGTGAACCTCCACCCTTCCCGAAAGAAGGCATCAGCGCTCATAGCTAGCCTATCGGTGCTCAGTATAAAGTTCCATTACATTCAACTCATGCATCATGGAAGCTGGCTTCTAGCATGAGGACATCATAGCTCATTAGATGATTTCTCATCTCATCATTAGTATTAAGTATGCATTAACTTCAATACTTTCATTAGAGTGTTCATAGAGACTGGTCTCTTCATTTGTTTTACACTCTCATAGGTGAGTACGTTTTGGTAACATTTACTTAGGCTCATGTGAGATTGCTCTCATCTTTCACATAAGCCTCTTATCATATTGTCACCTCATTCATTAACTTTAACACATTTGCTTTCCATAATTACTCACCCCTGCACGTGAATGTTCATTTCATCATATGTCAATGCACTTGGCCATTTAGTGTGTTTCACACTCTTGCTTAACCCTTCTAGGGTTACATTACTTTATCACATACATCTTAGGCTCACCTACTTTTAAACGTATGCTAGACTTATGAGTCCACATATACAAGCCATGAGGCTTCATTCATAGTTTGTCTAAGTGATTCATGTTTACCCAAGATTATGTGGTACAATACTTATGCATCTTGTAGATATGCCAAGATATTGATTTCGATCTTTAGAGGCAGCATTCATTAAATATTTACTTACGTATGACTTATGTGTCAATACGGAATTGGACAAGGAAACCCAATTTCGAATCCCTTGGATAACACTTAATCTTATTTTAAACTTGATAATTGCATTTTTCAGATTTGGGGGACCCTAGTTCGATCCCCATCAACCCCAGAATATTTCCTTTCTTTTTCTCCTCTCCTTTTTCGTTTAAGTCAAGGAGGTTGTGGGTTCAATCCCCCAAAAGCTCATTATTTTTCTTTTAGTTTATCTCTTAACTTTCTCACCTATCCAAGAGGTTGTGGGTTCAATCCCCACTATCCACATTTATTTTCTCCTTTATTTTTTTCTCTTAACTCTCTCATCCATTCAAGAGGTTGTGGGTTCAATCCCCACTCACCACATCTATTTTTCCTTGCATTTTTCTCACTTTAAAATTTCATTTAGTGAGGTCATGGTTTCAACCCCCAATGACCTCACATTTTAAAAAAAAAAACTAAACGAAGCTCATTTTTTTAAAAGTTGGCCGAGACTACAATTTCCAGCAGGGTGGAAATTTAGTCTCTTCCAATCCATTTTTGTCTTAATCTTTTGTTGATTTTTTTGTAGCTTTTATGTAATGATGTCTTGGGTTCAATCCTTAGTGATTTCACTTATTTTACATTCATTTTTCATTGCATTTTGTACCACTTTGTTGGCCGAACCCAACCTACCAAATGCTGGAAATTTGTTCACTATTTTCAGCTTCTTTTTATCATAATTCATACGTTAATTCTTAAGGCATTTCGTGGATCATTTGGTGCATCTTTAAGTGTAATATTCTTATGATTATATTCAGCCAAGAATTACCATTACATCCAGCAACATTACACCACTTTTACACCTCATGATTTACACAAACATTCGCACATAAAATTCAACCATAAAAACATATCATTTTTCACATACTTTCGGTTGACATAACTTAACATGCTTACAATTCCAAACACATAATCATGAACACATTATCACAAAAATCACACTTCATACTTAATCTACCAGCAAACATACCAAAAACATGATCTCTAACCTATTTCACATTGAGATCAAAGGGATACTAGGGACAAGGAGTTCGATAAGAACGGGAACAACCCTAGTTACAAGATTCGTGGAATTAATGGGAAAGAAAATTCTCTTGGAGAAAGGAGTCCAGGAGATAAACCCATACCTGATTTCAATGTTGTTCAACCCACGACTTGCTGCCCAAAAACCTTCTTCAAACTCACGTCCAAATCCCGAAACTCCAACACAAACCCGACGGAACTTTGCTTTATGTTTTTGGTTAGCTTGTTTGTTTATATTTTTCGTGTAAGTTCTTCATGTGTGAAGAACTTTTGTAGCTTTTATGTTCTTGTGTTTTGGTTAGGCAGAGATAACGTGAAAGAAAGTGTTGAAGAGAGGTAGATATAGACGTGAAAGAGAGAGAGATGTGAGGTAGTGTTCTCTTAGAACTAGGACTTGTTGGCAAGACTTAGTCAAATTAATTAATAATCAATAATTAATAAATAAATAAAATCTGATTTTCCCTTTCTTTTTTTTAAATCAGCCATTAATTATTAATTTATTAAATTAATCTACCAATTTAAATAAAACAAATTAAATCATTGCTCCCACCTGGGTTCGAACCCGGGTGGAGCAAGATTTTGCTGAAAGGGCAATTTCGGCCCTCTCTACACAAAATGCCCCTCCACCTTATTAATTAAATAACTAATTATATACTTAGGGTAATTACGATACTACCCTTAGTTTGGAAAAAGACCATTTTACCCCTAGACCCTCCAAACTTAAGATTTCCCCTTTTTAAGTCGGTAAAGACTCATCCGAGTAAATCTTCATATTCGGGATCCCTACATGGCTGGACCCAACCTTTCCTAGCTCAAATAACTCCCCAAGTTAGTTGGCTTGGTTGTCGCAAGGGTTCAGAGGTCTAGTTCTACGCGCATCAATCCGTGTGAACCCGGTCTAATCGTAGGCATTCTAGACACATTAAGCATTACCTAGCATATCTATTTTTAGGGTTGTTACATTATCCCCCCCCCTTAGGAACATTCGTCCCCGAATAACACTACTCTTTACTAGCAATAAGTAAGTCATCTATAGAACGTATGCATACATAGGTAATTCAATACTCCTCATTGGTGAATATCTTATTCACATATTAAAATGATGGTGCACATCCTTGAAACCTACTAATAGCTTCACATTAATATACTAAGGAACTCTTTCCTAAACTAGTCTCATCCAAAGCATACAACATAAGTAAACATATAAGTCATACAAATCAGCAACCAACATGATGACTCAAACATATTAACCTCATACGAGTGCATAAACACCATACACAGTCAAATACATGAAAGACTAATAAAGGCTACGCACCCGAGACTTCACCAGAAGTTCCTTCCCCTGCACCTGTAGACTTGAGTTCGAAGAATCGTTGCCTCATTGGAGCCTCTTCACTTGGACCATTAGGCTGAACTCTCTCCTTCCCTTGTTATTAACTTCTCCTATTCTGACAATCCTTCACCATGTGACCCGGTTTGCCACAACCGTAACAAGCGTTAGATCCCATCATACACTCTCCTCCATGCAGTTTTCCACACTTCCTGCAAGGTGGCCTCTCCTGAGGTGTATCTACTTCATTATTTCTCTTAACTCTGGACTCAGAATCCCTATCATAGCAACCCTTAGATGAACTTGACTCCCCTTGGTGGTAGAGTCCCTTCTTAAACCTGGGCTTATCCCTGATTTCAGTACTACTCTTCTTTGAAAAATTCTCCTCAGCTTGCCTTGACCTGTTCCCTGCCCTAGTGTGCTTCCTCTTCCTTCTTTCCTCCACTTGCTGGATATGGACCATAAGCCTGGAAAGATCCATGTTGTCATGCAACATAGCTGCCCTACACTCCTCCTCGAGATCCTTAGCAATCCCTGTCAAGAATCTACTCATCTCGTCTCTGCTGTTAGACACAAGAGAAGTGGCATACCTGGATAATTTCACAAACTTCAGGGAATACTCCCTGACTGTCATCGATCCCTGTTTAAGGTTGATAAACTCCTCAAACTTGGCCTACCTCATCTCCGTGGGGAAGAATCTCTCCAGGAAGGCTTTCTTAAACAGCTCCCACGTGACCGGAACTCCGCCCAAAGCTCGGCTATCCTGCTACATCTTGCACAAAGACTGTGCAACATCCTTGAGCTGATAGGAAGCCAGCTCAGCCTTCTCAGTATATGTGGCCCCCATGGACACCAAGATCTTGTGTACCTCATCCATGAACTCCTAGGGATCCTATGAAGTCTTGGACCCTATGAAAATAGGAGGATTCATCCTCGTGAAGTCTCGTAGCCTGTCAGCCATGCTACGTACCGGTGGGTTCTCCCTCTGAACATTCTGCCGGTTGACCTGGGCAGTCATGGCCTGGGCCTGCATAGTGATGGCCTGTGCCATCTGGGCCAGATATGCCCGCACCTCCGCATCAGTCAACCCAACTGGGTTAACCGTCATAACCACTCCTTCAACTGGAGCTGAGGTGGAACCTGGTTGCCCCCAACAGCTGCTCCTCCTCTCCTCTAACCAACGTTCCTCCTAGTATTCATTCTCTGAAAATAATAAGAATTGATGTTAGACACGCTCATAACACCAAGAAATCAGACATTAGGAAAAGGCACGATAAGATCAGAAGAAGGGAAATTTTTGCTACGCATCATGCAGTCTCTAATTCAGGATAGTGGTGCACTTCACTACCATGACTTAGAAACTACTCAATGTGGTTGATGTGAACTTATTATCCTCGAAATTTAACCTAGTGCTCTGATACCAACTTTGTCACGAACGGAGTCTAGACCCCAGACGAGACCGGCGTCATAGACCTCTCAGAGGTCGCAGACAAGCCTACAACGTCATCGTTACTTCATCTAGGTTAATTTTTAGCGGAAAATTTGAACTTTTTGTTTTCTTATTTCATGTGAAACATATTATACTTAACATCATAGGCGTTCAAAAATCAACTATCTAATATAGAAATAGTCAAATGAAAGAAGTAGTTCATAATTGCATTAAACGTATTCTTGCCAAAATGGCACCAATACACAGTCTAAAATGAAAGGGGAAATGAAACACTAGTGGAACATGATCCACTAGCTAAAGCCTACATCTAAGCTAGATAATAACAGTAGACATCCTCGTAAGCATGAGGGCCTACCAAATCCGGATGAAAGCTCCACCTCCGGATAGCTGCAACGTCGTACTGTAAGCTCTAACGTCCACATGTGCCTGCACCTAAAAGTAGATATTTGTATGGGATTAGTACACACTTGTACTAAGTATGGGTATATTCAAGCACAAACCAAGGACATGCATGAGTAAGAATAGCTCTTTCCTAACAACATGATTTATGGAAAGTCAAGTCAGTGGACTTGCAAAATTTGGATTAGGAAAGTCAGTGGACTTGCCAAATTTGGATTAGGAAAGTCAGTGTACTTGCCAAATTTGGATTAGGAAAGTCATGCCATGAGAGTAACATGCATCATCATACTTATCATTTTGCAAGCAGCACATAACGTATTGCACATATCATATCACGTAGTTCACATCATTATTTCATATGCCATGAGACCTTGGAATCATGGACTTGACATTAGGACTTCCCAAAATGAGGGCTCAACATATGGGACCTCAACTAGGGAGCCTTCTTTAGCAAACACAGAGTCTGCTTCATTCATTCATACGTACTTCATTTTCATTCATTCATATACTAGTGCAATCACTAGTCATACCTAGGATGTAGTTTAAGACTCTCATCGGGTTTGCTGTGCAATGACCAAGAATAACCTAGTGTCATTACTTGAGTCTAGCTCACCTCTTGATTATCCTATCCTAACACCTTTGGTATCGTTCATTTCATTATATGCATTTGTTGAGGCTGGATCATTCTTTCTTTGGGAACTTTAACCTTAACCGACATAGATCATGTGAGCATCATGAAATCCAGTGTGTAATCCCCACACCGAAAAAGGTGGAATCACCGGCCAAAGTGAACAAAAACATGCTAGCGTATATAGGGAATCGAACCCTGCTAGATCCCTATATTGGCAGTATAGGTTCAAAGACTAGGAGATATAAGGAGACCCATACCCGGCATGCCGGACAGTCTCATCTCATGAGAGTTACGTGAACCTCCGCCCTTCCCGAAGGAAGGCATCACCGCTCATAGCTAGCCTATCGGTGCTCAGTATAAAGTTCCATTACATTCAACTCATACATCATGGAAGCTGGCTTCTAGCATGAGGACATCATAGCTCATTAGATGATTTCTCATCTCATCATTAGTATTAAGTATGCATTAACTTCAATACTTTCATTAGAGTGTTCATAGAGACTGGTCTCTTCATTTGCTTTACACTCTCATAGGTGAGTACGTTTTGGTAACATTTACTTAGGCTCATTTGAGATTGCTCTCATCTTTCACATTAGCCTCTTATCATATTGTCACCTCATTCATTAACTTTAACACATTTGCTTTTCATAATTACTCACCCCTTCACGTGAATGTTCATTTCATCATATGCCAATGCACTTGGCCATTTAGTGTGTTTCACACTCTTACTTAACCCTTCTAGGGTTACATCATTTTATCACATACATCTTAGGCTCACTACTTTTAAACGTATGCTAGACTTATGAGTCCACACATACAAGCCATGAGGCTTCATTCATAGTTTGTCTAAGTGATTCATGTTTACCCAAGATTATGTGGTACAAGACTTATGCATCTTGTAGATATGCCAAGATATTGATTTCGATCTTTAGAGGCAGCATTCATTAAATATTTACTTACGTATGACTTATGTGTCAATACGGAATTGGGCAAGGGAACCCGATTTCGAATCCCTTGGACAACACTTAATCTTATTTTAAACTTGATAATTGCATTTTTCAGATTTGGGGGACCCTAGTTCGATTCCCATCAACCCCATAATATTTCTTTCTTTTTCTCCTCTCCTTTTTCGTTTAAGTCAAGGAGGTTGTGGGTTCAATCCCCACAAGCTCATTATTTTTCTTTTAATTTATCTCTTAACTTTCTCACCTATCCAAGAGGTTGTGGGTTCAATCCCCACTCTCCACATTTATTTTTCCTTTATTTTTTTCTCCTAACTCTCTCATCCATTCAAGAGGTTGTGGGTTCAATCCCCACTCACCACATCTATTTTTCCTTGCATTTTTCTCACGAAATTTTTATGAAATTTTCATTTAGTGAGGTCATGGTTCAATCCCCAATGACCTCACATTTTTAAAAAAATAACGAAGCTCATTTTTTTAAAAGTTGGCCGAGACTACAATTTCCAGCAGGCTGGAAATTTAGTCTCTTCCAATCCATTTTTGTCTTAATCTTTTGTTGATTTTTTGTAGCTTTCATGTAATGATGTCTTGGGTTCAATCCTTAGTGATTTCACTTATTTTACATTCATTTTTCATTGCATTTTGTACCACTTTGTTTGGCCGAACCCAACCTACCAAATGCTGGAAATTTGTTCACTATTTTCAGCTTCTTTTTATCATCATTCATACGTTAATTCTTAAGGCATTTCGTGGTGTTATTTGGTGCATCTTTAAGTGTATATTTTTATGATTATCTTCAGCCAAGAATTACCATTACTCCAGCAACATTACACCACTTTTACACCTCATGATTTACACAAACCTTCGCACAAAAATTCACCATAAAAACATATCATTTTTCACATACTTTCGGTTGACATAACTTAACATGCTTACAATTCCAAACACATAATCATGAACACATTATCACGAAAATCACACTTCATACTTAAACTACCAGCAAACATACAAACAACATGATCTCTAACCTATTTCACATTGGGATCAAAGGCATACTAGAGACAAGGAGTTCGACAAGAACGGGAACAACCCTAGTTACAAGATTCACTTGAATTCATGGGAAAGAAAATTCTCTTGGAGAAAGGAGTCCAGAAGAAACCCATACCTGATTTCAATGTTGTTCAACCCACGACTTGCCCAAAACTTCTTCAAACTCACGTCCAATCCCGAAACTCCAACACAAACCCGACGGGAACTTTGCTTTATGTTTTTGGTTAGCTTGTTTGTTTATATTTTTCGTGTAAGTTCTTCATGTGTGAAGAACTTTGTAGCTTTTATGTTCTTGTGTTTTTGGTTAGGCAGAGAGAACGTGAAAGAAAGTGTTGAAGAGAGGGAGATATAGACGTGAAAGAGAGAGAGATGTGAGGTAGTGTTCTTTAGAACTAGGACTTGTTGGCAAGACTTAGTCAAATTAATTAATAATTAATAATTAATAAATAAATCAAAATCTGATTTTCCCTTCTTTTTTTTTTAAATCAACCATTAATTATTAATTTATTAAATTAATCTACCAATTTAAATAAAACAAATTAAATCATTGCTCCCACCTAGGCTCGAACCCAGGTGGAGCAAGATTTTGCTAAAGGGCAATTTCGGCCCTCTCTACCCAAAATGCCCCTCCACCTTATTAATTAAATAATTAATTATAAATTTAGGGTAATTAC